>JAJLTH010000072.1:0-64397 GCA_030568035.1 Tetrapisispora nanseiensis | reverse complement strand
AAGGTTTCGTTGTGGTTTGAATATTTTTTATGTTGTTCTTTTGGTCAATTAGAGTTTTAATAAAGAGGAGGGGCTGTCTGAGGAAGGGGCAGAGATTTGGATAA
Source organism: Tetrapisispora nanseiensis (assembly GCA_030568035.1). Taxonomy (NCBI): domain Eukaryota; kingdom Fungi; phylum Ascomycota; class Saccharomycetes; order Saccharomycetales; family Saccharomycetaceae; genus Tetrapisispora; species Tetrapisispora nanseiensis. The sequence continues at coordinate 64,293 of JAJLTH010000072.1, read as the reverse complement.
ACGAAAGAGAGGGGATGGGGATGGGGATGGGGGTTCTTCTTTCTTGTGATTATTTGTTTACAGACCCATTTTATATATTTTATATTCTCTTTTTATTCTTGGAATATTTTTGGAGGGGGGTCCTGTAGATTACTTATTTGGTCGACAACAGGAGACGTTCGTTGTTTATCGTTTGAGACTTATTCTCTATGGTGATAAACTTGTTAAATTTCAGTGCTCGAAATGTTGTCTTCTACCCCACAATTTTTATGTAATAGTATCAATAGATTCTATGTTTACTTCAGCCCCTTGATCTGACAAGAAATCTATTTAAACCAAGTGTTTTTCTTGGATCAATTCTTCAATTTTTGAAGATCTGTTATGTTATAATTCTTATTTTTGTTTACAATATATATATACATATCCACTTTCCTTTTGTTGAGTCCTCACCTCAGAAACACTAACAAAACAAAATTTTATAAATTATTAACCATCATCACAAATTATCGTTACAATTAGCAACCATGTCTGAAAAAACCATCAAAGAAGTAGAAAAAATGATCAATGAGAAACCTGTATTTATTGCTACCAAGTCATATTGTCCACAAAGCAACATGGCCAAGGAGATTCTATTTGACGACTACTCTCTCTTAGATGAAGAAGCTACAGTCTTGGAGCTGGACAAGATGACAGACGGCGAAGCTGTTCTTTTTGCTCTATCGAAACTATCAAACCAGACCACACTTCCAAACATCTTTATCAAGGGAAAGCATATCGGTGGTAACCAAGACTTGCAAGAGATGAATGAATCTGGTGACTTGGAGAAACTATTAGATACGATTTAATCAAGTATGTTCAATTCTCCGGGTCTTACAATTTATAACCTGTTACGTATATCTATATATTGACGCTATGTAATTTACACTTTTAATGAATTTACGATTTTAATAACTAAACAACATTCCGACTATCATTATCACCATTATAATATATTCCTCAAAACTATTTACTTTATCTTTAAATAGTTTTTACTTGCCTATATATTGCCATTACTGTATTCAAACGCTTCTTTACCATTGTTGAACCAAACAATACCATTGAACTCTGTTTGATGGATCAATCTTTTTGAGTTACGTTTCCTTTGTGTGTGATCATTATTAGTTTTCTCATCAGTGACTTCTTTGATTAATACATTGTAAGACATTGGAATGAAACGTTGTCCAGCATCCTCTCTCTCAGCCAAGGATGAAATCCTAGTTTGCACCTTTTTAATGTCATCAAGGTTTTGATTTCTTCTGAAGTTTATGTCATTCATATGGATCAATAGTTTCAATGTATAAAATGCATCGTTACCAGCATTATGAAGAAATCCATGAGGAATATTAAACAATCTTAGTAATTTCCCAAGTGATCCGTACTTATCACAAAAGTTGTAGAAGTAAATATTTTGGGTATCTAATACATACACAGGATTTGTGACACTCTTAGATCCACCGATAATAAAATCAAGTTCTGGGAATTCAACACCAATATCTTTCAACCATGTCAAATCACCTTTCACATTATGTCCAACCACTGCTCTTTCCCAAGTACTCTCAATGTCATCATTGGGCACCAAATAGAAGTTGATTAGATTTTGTATAAAAGATCTTGCTTCTGCTAATTTTAAAACATAACTCTCTCCGTGCAAATAGCAATCCTTAAAATCACAAACATATTTCTTATTCTTCAGAAATAAGGATTCCTCTATAATTAAATGGTAATTCTTGAATATAGGAAATATGGAGGGATGCTGGTAATTCTCTCTTGGGTCATAGATAGAAATTCCAATTTCTGTTATAACTTTTGGATCAAATTCATATGCTTCTATATCGATTGAAAACAGGATAGTTTTCTTTTCATTTATCAATTGCAAACTTTTCTTCAAATATTCGAAATTGCTAGACTTTGGAGGACAATATATCCTTGGTAAAATTGACTTTCTATAATGTTTTGTTACGGTTTCAAATTCTTTTTTAGCATCTTCATTTAGAATGGAAGAAGGTTTTGAAGTTACACTAAAACATGAAGGGTCCAGATTTGGGTATTTCGTAATGAAACCTGGAATGACTTCCTTTTCCATTATTGAATTGAATGTTAGATTACTTTGTGAATTAAGTTTCCCATATTCTTTTGCTATCTCATTGATATACTGGCTAACTTGATCTACACATTTTTCGTCTGGAACATATGAAATTTTTTTAATTCTTTGATAATTGTGCAAGTTTGAAGTCCAATTGCCACTAATCGAAGAGGAACCATTGTCACTTTTCTTTAAACCGAAAATTGAATCTTTATATACTTTAATGCCTGTATTCAAATTATCTGGTAAATTCCTTACCGTGATCGAATTTACTTGTGGCTTCCTATTCCTTCCACCATTGGAATGTGATTTAGAGCCTCGGCTAAACTTATTACCTTGATGGCCGTTAAACCTCTCAACATTTTCAAAAGTACGTTTCATTGCAATTTTATCTAAAGCTCTCCAACAAGGTCGCATAAGCTGCAAATAACTGGTTTCCAAATACGACGACGAGTATTACCCTTAACAAATTGGTAAACTTCCTTGTGTGTGGAAAAAAAAGAAAACTTGATGACCACTTACCTCTACCCTAAGAAAGACTACCATAATTCAAAAATTATACCATCCAATTGTAAAGTATAGCACACCCAATCAATAACTTCAATGAAATACCAAGGATAGTCAATCTTTCACAACTTTTACCAAAGTCTAATTGAGTCTAATTGAGTCTTGAAGTATCCAAATCGAATCAAAAATTTCGAAACTCATCAATTTTCGAATTTTTCAAAAATTTTTTTTTGCCTGTCGAAAATGTATTTATTTGGAAGAAAAGTATTCGAAGTTTTCCAATTTAAAAAAAATTTTTCATTCAGTGTTGAAGTGATGCTTTTAATAAGTTAATAGTTCTATAAGTGGGAGGGGGAATATTAGGTTTAGAGTAACTTTGCATCTGAGGAACCACTAATTATCGTATTTATACATTCTGCTCTTTTTATCTTTTGAGATAGCGAATAGAGAGACGAAGCCACTGGGACCCAAACACGAAAAGATTTAGAAAAGATTTTTTTTTGTTAGTTAAAAATATCCTTACATCATAATAGTACAGCAAGATATATATCTCAGTATGTCTGATAAGAAAGAAGTCGAAGTACCTGAAGTGGAAAAGTCTGATGACAACGGCAGTGTTGTTGAGACTAATATCAAGGAATCGAAGAGTTTCATTTTGGCTCCACAACCATCTCAGTCACCTTGGAAAAATGATGAAGTAGATGGGGACAAAATCCCTGAACAAGTTTTATCAGCCGAGCATACTAAAAACAAAAATAAGAAGAAAAACAAGAACAAGAACTCCAATTCTGTCATCAAGACTAACTCTAACACCAAATGGGAAGCTATCGAACCAGTCATCGTAGTGACCGATCAGATTGGAAATAAAAACTCAGGTACCAACAGCAATGGCAAAAAATCAAACAGAAGAAGAAATAGAAAGAAGAAAACTAATGGTTCTGATGAGAATAAAAACAATGAAACAGGAAAGCCAGGCAAGCCAGGCAAGCCAGACGAAAACGATGAGAAGATTAACAATTCTAATAAATCAAGCATAAATGACAAACAAAACTCAACCAAAAAAAATTATAAGAAGAAAAATAATAATAATAAAAAGAAGCATGAAACAAACAGTAATGCTGTTAACTTGACATCTGATAACAAAAAAGAAGAAAAAGATAATAAAGAAAAGAAAACCAAAAATAATCATTCTAACTTTAAACGCCATCAAAATTATTACTCTGTACAACCTATTATAGACTCTGTCAATGCAGTAGCACAACAAATAGAATATTATTTATCAAAAGAAAATCTGGATAAAGATACATATTTGAAATCAAAACTTTCTAAGGATGGTTACATATCAGTATATCCATTGTCAAAATTCTTTAGATTAGTCAACTTATCATTTGGTGGTAATGTCAGCATTCTACTTGCATCATTAAGAGAAATCGTCGTTAATCAAAATGCCACTATCACTGTATCGTCAGGTGCATTCTTAAATTCAAATATAGAAGACCCGGAAAATATTCTAAGGCAGTTCTTTTTACGTGGAAAAGATTGGGAAACATACAGAGATGATATAAAAAATAATATTCCAGAAGCACCATTTATTATCGAAAAGGAATTAGCTGGGAATGAATTAGATCATTATGTCATTTTCAATGTTAATGAACAGTCTCAAAGTGACTCTACAAATTCTAATAATGATACAGAGAAAGTTGATGAAACTAAACCGGAATCAGCAAGTGAAGCTCCAGAAGATAATAAATTAAATTAAATTAAATTAAACTGAGTGAAAAATAAATAAATATTAAAATGAAAAATCATCTTACACATTATGCTTAATGTAACAGATAAGAGAAAAAATTATTCAAAAAGTAAATGGCATATCCTAAGTATAATATTATAAAATAAATAAACATCAACAAAAGTAAATAGAACAAAGTTTTTTTTGTTAAAAAATAATAAGTTAACTATCTTGCCATGATTTTAATCTTTAATCACTCTCCAAATTTTAATGTAACCATCGTCACCTCCTGATGCAAATTGAAACTTATTCGAAGGATTCCAACAGACTACATTACAGTTTTTCTCTATTTTTTTATTACCACTTTCTCTCTTTTCAATATGACCTGAGAGTACACCAACTATATTCCCATTGATTCTATCCCATATGAAAATCTTACCATCTTCTGAGCCACTGGCAACTAAATTATTGTTATAACCAAAACATGATCTAATAATAAACTGTTCTTGCTTTTGGCCATAAAATTTTTGAATTAAAATCCCCTCTTTGAAATCCCATAGTTGAAGCTCATTACATTGTAAACTAACTAACACTAAAGATGAAACTTGGTCATATGATGTATTGAATTGGGGTAATGAAATGCATGTCATTTTCTTATCGATGTTAACCCTATTAAGTCTTGTCAAACCAAAAGTATCAAAAGAACTCCTACTGTCGGGGAGTGATAGAGATGATCTTTTAGGAAACTTTGAAAGATCATATACTTCTAGATGTCCTTGGTGTGTCATCAATATTAAGTTTTTATCATCTGCTGTAATCTTAATATCATGCACTCTTGGAAATTTTTCCATTAGAGGTTGAATTAGAAAATTTGAAATATCTTTAATTCTGACAGTGGATGTACCAGACATCCTAAATAATATACGCCCTTCTGATATATCATAGAAGACAACTTCACGATCTGGAGAACCGACTGCAAACCTTCCCTGATGCTCTGCAGTGTGGAACCAATCGCAACACCAAATTCTTGGAGGACTGGTGTTTACATTTGCAATAGAATTCTCCGAATTTGAAGATCCAGGAGTGCTATTATTAGAAGTTTGGTTATTATTATTACCACTTGCGTTTCCATTTTCAACGGTTTGACTGGTTGTAGCTAAACTCAGAGAAGAGTTATTATTAAATGAGGGTGTGGGAATTTGAAAAGAATGGATTGGTTGCAAGATGGTTACTGTAATAGTATTTCCAACGTCATCTTCAACCTGAATGTCTGCACCGTCCTTTAAAATATCGTATACATTTGCCTTATCACTAAAAGGGCAAGATACAATATACCTACTGTCTGGGGAAAAAGACAAGTATAATATGCATTGGTCATTCCCACCTAATATTTTAAAAATTTTGAAATCATTCTCAACATCATATAGTATAATCTTTCTGTCATACAAATCATTGGCTGATGAACTTGCTAAATATTTACCATCGGGCGAAAATTGAAGATACCAAATCTCGTCAGCAGAGTATTTTAAGGTCTTGTATTCTTCAAATTTTAAATTATTATAGCTCTCTGAAGTATCTTGCAACAGGTTAATCACCTTTCTATTTATTAAATTTCTTTCATCACCTTCTTCATCTATTATATTCAAAACATCTTGCGAACGTTGGTATCTTATTGCTTGCTTTAATAATGTTATTAATCGATCTTTCGGAACCAAGTCTTCAGGATTAATATACTCTGATATTAGTTCAATTGTATTTTTTCTTGAATTTTCTTTTGAGCCTTTCCACAGTGAATTAAAATCCTCTTTAAACGTCGATGGGGCAGTAAGGGTTGTAGTCAACTCCTTGAGCACATTGTCTGGACAAAATCCTGAAGAATTTCCCTCTAACATTAAAACCGCTTTATCTTTAATCAAAAGAAGTGTTTCCCATACTTTTATCAAGTTTCTCAGAACAGTTCTCAGAAAGGTAACTGCTGTAGAAATGTCTTCTGTGTCAATTACCAATTCTAAGAAGATCTGTCTATTTAACAAAACTAAAATCTCAACTAGCTCTCTTAAATATATCAAATCGCTTAAATTATAATCGGAATCATTCAAATTATAGTCTGCCAATACTTCCTTGATGATTTGTTGGAATTGAACTGAATTACTGTTCATGACTCGTAATATATCAACATTGCTTGTTTGTATTGTATTTACCGTTACATTATCTTTCACCAAATCTTCCGAACTTAGTTTCAAAAACTTTTCCAATACAGGAGTCCTGTTTTTTAAAGGTAATAAGCTTAGAACATTTAGAGTAATACGATCATAGTTACCACCTGCTAGCAATTTTATTAACTCATGAACTTTTGATGATTCAACTTTGATGCCCCCACTTTCTTCTTCTAATACTACCGCACTTTTAGAATACCCCATTTCATTCAATGTATTAATTAAGAGTTTAGTTAATTGAGTTTTATCAAAGACACCACCGACTACGGAATTCTTATCTAAGAGTAAAGAATCGCTGTCATCATTACCAGGATTATTAGCACTTTCAATCTTTGAAACAACTTCATTTTTAATTACTATGGGCTTAGCTGAAACCTTTGACCTCCTTCTTTTACTGTTATAAGTTGGCATAAATACGGTATTATTATAAATCTCTTCAGACTCACCTTCAAAGGAGGTATTCATTATTCAAACCTTATTTTATTTCGTTGCTCTCTGAACTTTTTGTTCACTTTTCTTTATACTAATATTCTGATCACAACAAGTACAAGTCAATTTCCCTTATTTATATAAAACACTTTGCTAAATTTAATCAAATTCTAATCGTAATTCAGAAATATAAAGAAGTAAAACCCCCTTTTGGCTATAGGTCTTTAAATTATAAATGATACTTTGTGAATCTTCTAATTTTTATTTTGACCCTTATAAATTTTAAAAAAAGCACCAAAGGCCTTTTATAGTCCAGTGAAGAAGGTTGTTCAAAGGAGAGAACGGATGGGTCACTTATTCTGTAAAGTAAGAGGAGTCGTATTATACCTGAGATATAGTGATATCTTTGATTTATTCAATTAAATAAGATGCACATATATACATGCATACATATATATAATAAGCCACATTAAAGCGTTCTATTTGTATTTAATGTTTGATGGATGTACTGAAAACACTTACCTGTGCACAAAAAGTAATATATAAACTGATTTGCAATAAGAGAGCACTGGTTTTATGCCATCAATGCACAAATTGCTACTCCAACACTAGAACTATCATCAAGAATTTTGATATGGATACGTCTTTCACCCTCGCTTCCTAATGGAGATAATGACAATGCTTGTCTAACCATTGTTTTGAACCCAGGATAGTACTTCATTATCGATCCATCACAGCTCACTTCTAATTCTCCATTATATCTTCTATAAAGTGCTTTTGTTTTCATTATAATTGCAGCTATAGGTACTGCTGCTAAATAAGCTGACCTTCTAGCAATCGTTCTTGTCAGAATTTGTATGTATTTTCTTTCTAAAGGTGAGGTAGGAAGTTTCAAGCACTGCAATAATGATAATTCTGTATCTCGCAGTCCTACTGAATCGTCAATCTCAATTCTGGCCATCATCTGGCAAGATATTTGGAAAGGTTTCAGAAGTCGATGGGGGAGGTCTTCACCATATTTATACTGTTGCAATATAAGATCCTTAGAATGCAAGTCTATCAATATGTTTCTTAAAATCTCCCCTAAATACATCCCAGATACTCTTTTCTCAAACATATTAAATCCTGGATTTTTACTATATTTACTATCGATGTCATGGTCGTATTTAGTTGTTGGTAAGGTGGTCAGGTCATTATCAAATGACCCCCATTCTGTGTTAATCAACATATCCGTAAAACCTTCCCTAATAAGCAAATGCTTGATATCTTTTGGTAATTTTTCGATATTCTCTATAGACTCGCTATAGCAACCATTTGTACCAGTACCAAAGATACACCCTATAACAGGCTCAACAATATCACCTTTTATTTTACTCTCTTTGCCTGCTACGAAATCAGTTGATCCGCTTGTATAACACAAAGACAAATAGTTAGCCACTGTATCGTTTGTCAGCGCCATTATATTGACCATACTAAATCCTTGCTCGTCTAATTCATCTTGAAATAATTGGATTACATCTTTTCCAACAGTGTCTCTGATATTGAAACCTTTTGTCCACCTAATCAATTCTCCTGTATCCAAAGAAGTTTGTTTCACTGGATACGAAAAGATAAAGCCCATCTTCAATGAACTGGTATATTTTTCAGAACCATTCAACATCTCTTTAAAATGAATTTCTAAAAACACACCAACCCTTTTTGCTAAAAAACTGAAAAGATCCTTTGAACTAGTAGAAAAGTTTTGAAATAAATAGTCAGGTATTCTCGTTGTCATCTGTTCTATTGAATATTTATTCTTACCTTTTAAAGTAACTTTGGAGACTTTAAAATTAGTTCCACCTAGTTCTGCTGCCAGAATAACTCCCTCTTCATTACCTGTAGGACATGAAGTAACGAAAGATGGGATCATCGGAAGCCCAGTTTTACTCTCTTCTTGAAGACCTTGTTCCATTTGTTCAATAAAGTAATGTGTCATGCGTTCCAAATCTGTTGCCGTGACAGTAAACTGAGCACATATGTCTTCCACTTCTGAAGCTAAAGGATCAGAAGTGGCTCCTATTGTATCAGAACCATTTAGCAACTGCTCTCTTTTCTCCATTTTCTATTATCTTAATTATAATATCCAGTATAGCTTGTATATGAATTAATATCTAATGTGTAAAAATAATTAGCAGATGTCTCTTTGCACAAATGATAGTTCTGACTTGTCAAATACTCCAAAAATAATCTTAATTTGCAATAGTTCCCAACATTCTAACTTGCATATATCAACTTCTTGGGAGTTGATTTATAATATATTATAACTCTTATATAATATATTAAAGAATGCATTGCCCTTTTAAATATATTTCCCATAACGGCGGCTAATGGGATTTTTTGAGAGATACACGAGGACTTTCTTTGAGGTTTTTGCCATTCAAAGAAAAGTATTTAAAACACCTATAATGACAACTCTCTTCTTTTAAAAATGTCTCTAAAAGTTTGCAAAATTAACTTCCTAACAGAAATATATATGCTACATATCGTGTAGAAAACATGTTACTTCAAGAAATGGATGTTATTTAATACTAATCCCATTGTTTTAAGATGACAGACTAGTAGCATAAATTAGCCGCTCTGGTCTCAAGAGAGATGGTATAACCTCTCCTGTCTTAGCCAAACCATTTTGCAATAGTAACGTACTGATAAGATTTTTTTGATATAAGATATCGTACTAGAAGGTCTATTAGTTTAGTATTAAGAGCAATAATATCTCTCTCTCATATCGATAACACTTGTATACGTTAGCACTATGCTTTATTTGATGGTGATATTTCTATGCCTTTAATATTTTCAGCAAGGCGTTATATTGAGAGAAACGAATTTCGATGTTGACGAAATGAAACTTTCTGTATTGAAATTTTAATCTAATTAGCCAGAGGTTTGATCAGTTAGCTTTAATGGAACCCATTTATATTAATCGAAGGGTCTTTTTTGGAATCCACAGCAGTGTATAAGAATACATTAATTCCCATTTGTTGGATATTTATGTGTTTGTGTTTTTCTTTGGTTGTGCCAATATTGAGTTAAGAAAAAAACAGCATTATTAGAAGTAACGTCAAAGAAAACACGGAAAACAACAAGTGATAGATGTTTAGAATTGCTAAGAATCTAGTTAAAACATTGGAACAGAGTGTACAAGATACATTGGCTTTATCATCCAACACTTCTGGAATCGATGCGTTCTTCCATTCGATCCCACCAAATTTATTGTTACCACAATTACAAGGTCAATCGACATCTGCAGAGGAAAATTCTAATCCAAGTTTAAAGAACAATGTTAATGAAACTATTTCTGGTTTAAGAATTGTGAATGTTGATGAAACCCAACTACAATTGCAATCGTTTTTCGACTTTATTGTCGGTATCAATGACGAACCAGTTCCTGTTATAATAAACCAACACGGTTATTCCTACCCCGATTACAACAGAATTATCCAACTAATTAATGAAAAGTGTAATAATTACATCAAACTGAATATTTGGTCAGGTAAAGGTGGTAACTATAGAGACGAATATATTTCTGTACAATACAGGGACGAATCCAAATTGGAAGATGTGTCTTTAATGAACGCTGACGTTTCTCAAATGGAAGGCAAGAAATTCGAATCTTTAGGTTTTAAAGTTCAATGGTGCCCATTGATCGCGGTCACATTTGTCTACCACATTCTCAATATCAATCTACCTAACGGTCCTGCCGAACAAGCAGGGTTAATCCCAGACGAGGACTTTATTATTGGTTGTCAAGATGGTCTACTAGCTACTGGTGGTGAAACGCTGTTACAAGATATAGTCAAATCAAGAGCTAATCACGAATTGATATTGTATGTGTACAACAAAGTCCACGACTGTGTAAGGCCATTGACTGTGAACATCGGAGGTGATGGCAGACTAGGGTGCAATGTTGGATACGGTTTCTTGCATAGAATTCCAACTGTCTCCACAAACTCAACGACTTCAAATACTGCATATCAATACACTCAGACAGTAAACGACTCATCAATGCAAACCGGAGCACAAATTCAAGAGCCACCATTAACTACAAACGAACAATTATCATCAGAGGCGTTCTCCCCTCAAGTCGCATTACCAACTAAGAAAAAGACAAAAGCCAAACAAAAAAACACTCTAATTAACACAGATTATTTCAATGAAGGTAAAGATACAGCTCCTACTTCTTCACAGAGTGATGATATCCCACCTCCACCAACAAACTAAAATAAAGAATGTAAAATAATTATTTACAACTAAATACTTAATAAATTAACAACGAAAAAACAACAAATGCAACAGTGCCTTTCTCCAATTGTATTGATGACATTCCAACATCTCATTATATAAAAGGCTACTTATAATATCATCTCTTATCCTTGACATGTAAATTCCAGTTGACAGTTACCATCCAACCATTAGAGACATTCCAATCCATCCATCTCTCTATCTTTATCTCTTATTTTTTATTTTGCGGTGAACGGCCTTCGTTCAAGTTGTTGACACGTTAAAATTTAGAAAGAGGTTGAAAAATTTAGCAACTTCTGAGATTTGAGATATTGGAATTTGAAAGTAATTGAAAACTTTTTTAATGGTTCTTTGATATAATTAAACATATCTATTATATTCATTTTTATTTCAAGTTATATTTTTATATATAGATTCCATCTTGGGACTGGTTTTCTTGCAAAAAAAAAAAGAAAAGAATTTACTATTGCGAAACAAGTTCTAGACAAAGCAACGAGAAATCTCACTTTAGACTCATTCTGCAAGCATTAAGTAGCCTGAACTATTTAAAGATGGTTTCTGTTAATTCTTTACTGTTAATTGCTGGTTTATCCAGTAATGTTTTTGCTGCTTCAGCTGTTGCCCAGGATGCTAAGGCTTCTGACAATGATAAGATTGAACAATTGACTAACGAAAATTTTGAAAAAAATGTTGGCTCTAAGAGATTCTATGTCGCTGAATTTTATGCTCCTTGGTGTCTACACTCAAAAAGCATTAAGGAAAGACTAGCATCAGCTGCTCAAAGATTACTACCAAGAGATATCACTTTTGGACAAATAGATTGTACTCAAAATAAAGAAATCTGTGATAAGTACGAAATTGACGCCTATCCAACTTTGAAAATATTTAAGGATCAAAATTTAACCAACCCAATTGACTGGTCTGGTTCTACAAATGTTGATGGTCTTGTAGCTTATGCATTAAGACAAGATACCGTCCCAGTTACTGTTGTCGACAGCGAGACTGTCTTACAAGATATCATGAAGAATTCAGATAAGCCAATCATCGTTAAAAATGCCAACTCAGGCTTTGATGAAATGTATGAAAAGATTGCTAATGAACGTATGGATACTTTCACCTTTGTTTCTTTCCCAAGACAAAGAAATGAAACCTTTAATTTATACGTAAATAAAGGTACTAATGCAAACGGTTCTCCAAACATCAAAGAAATTAGTAATTTTGAAAAGATTGAAAACTTCATCAATGATGAGCAATCTTTTGTCAGATGGATCACTCAAGAAACTTTACCATCTTTCGGTAACTTGACTGCTGCCACATATCCAGTTTATGCTAGTCTAAGAGTCCCAATTGCTTATTACATGTACAACCGTGATGAAGATATTGGAGATGATATTGTTCCATTCTTGAGTGAATTAGGTGATATTAACCGTAACAAGCTAAATATCGTTGGTGTTGACGCTCGTAAATTTACTCAGCCATTAGAAACTTTAGATTTATTACCACAATACCCATTATTTGCCATTCATGATACCCGTATGAACAGAAGATATGCTTTACCACAATTAAAAGAAGAAGAATATAAAAATTTAAAAGAGCCAGTTAAGTTAAAGAACCAAGATATCAGACAATTAGTAAATGATTTTATTGAAAAGAAAGCTACTCCAATTTTAAGATCTGAAGATGTTCCAACTACCCAGAACTCTACTGTATACCACTTAGTCGGTTCTACTCATGACAAATTTGTCTTTGATGAAAATAAAGATGTTCTAGTTAGATACTATGCTCCATGGTGTAACATTTCTGCCAAGATTGAGCCATTATTTAACAGAGCTGCTGAAATATTTGCTGAGGATGCTTCTTTGAAGGATAAATTGGTCTTAGCTGATATTAATGCATTTGACAACGATGTGATTAGTGTTGACATCGAACAATTTCCTACTATGGTTCTATTCCCAGCTGGTAAAGATAAGAAGCCTGTATTCTTTGAAGGCGGTAAGAGTATTGAATCTATAATGGCTTTCGTTGAAAACAAGTCTACCAATATGATCCCTGGTATGCAAATGTTTGCCAATTACAAACAACGTATATTAGCTGAAAAAGAAAAAGAAGATAAAGCTAAAAGAGAAGCTGAAGAAAAAGTGAAGAGAGAAGCTGAAGAGAAGATTAGAAAGGAAGCTGAAGAGAAAGCCAAACAGAGAGCTGCTGAACAAGCTAAGAAAGATGCTGAACAAGCTAAAAAGAATGCTGAACAACAGAATCAACAAGATCAAAAACAACAAAAGGTTGCTCATGACGAACTGTGATCTAATCGTTTGTCTTACTTAATAGTTTTCTGAAATATATATCCCCCACTTTATAAAGTTACATTATTAATACATATAATTTGTCCATATATGAATGTCTACAACACTTGACAACCTTAAAACAGGTTAGGTATATAATATCATTTACCTTAATCGACTTCTTCAATCTCTTGTTGGGCTCTCTTCAGAATTTAGAGGCTCTCTACAAAGCTAATTCGGCATTTGCCATCCCAACAAAAACTGAAACTTCTAGAATATGATAAGTTGGGTATTACTTTATTTTGGTTGAGCTTTGAATTAAATGGTTGATTAGGATCCTTATATATACATATGTGTATTTGTATGTGTCTTTGTTGCATTGTTTATATATGTATTAACACAATAGAGTAAGTGTAACATAATTTTATTGACGCAGCCTGAAGGTGTACAAGATGACTTTGTACACGCCGCCAAATAAGAATCAAAGTGATGAAAAGAAAGTGGATAGTGTTAAGGAGTCTGATCAATCAGACAACATGCATACGCGTCCTAGTCTTGGTTTGAAAATGTGGGGGCCATTAGTTCCATCATCTGACAATCGAATTGGGCTATGGTCGTTGCTTGGTGCTCAAACTGTGCTAGGTCTAGTTTTTTTAAGGAGGGGTTGGACGTTACGTAAATTCACGCCAAAGACTACGATAGCCAACGTTTCAACTAATCTGAATAAGGATGTTTCTAATATTCCTAGTCTGAATCGGTTTTCTAATACACCTAACCTTACACCTACTGGATTTGGAACTGGTATTGGGGGAGGGGCGAAGTTCTCTTCCATTACATCCACAATCAAGAATAAATTTAAGGTGTACAACTCGAACTCATCAAAGGAAAATGCATATGGAAATAATTTCAAAGGGGAAGAACAAGATCATTGGCCAAGGTTAAGAATATTCAATTCGTACCTTTATTTTTTCGTAGGGGCAATTATTCTATCACAATCAGCTTTGGAGACAATGAGGTTATCATTATTAAAATATGACCCTTGGTATGATGAGGCCAAGAGTGCTCGTGAGAAAAAATTCTTTAATGACATTGTCAAATACTATCACGAGGGAATAGATCCCACTAAAATCAAAGTTAAGGATGCATCGAGTGGGAATGCTCTCTCTACAAACATTCCTCAAGTGAGACAAAGCGTTGCTTTGGTTAGAGCACAAGCAGAAAACAACAATCCTATAATAAAATGGTTTGGACCAATCGAATTTAAACCAATGACGTTTACTGAATTTTTGGATAAGTTAGAGTACAATCTTGACATGCAGGAACAGCTAGATGCAAGGAATAAATCTAAATTGATCTCCCAATCAATACAAAGAAAATTGAGACATACACCAAATGAATTACAAGATCTGACAGCATTGAATATTGAAAACAGGGAAAAAGTAATTAAATTGTTGGATTCAAACAACAATTTTGAAGATACCATCGAGTTCGACGAAAATTCAGAATATCCACTCAGGGCCGTGGTAATGAATGACAGTATAAAAGAGCCAGAAGAAGTAGATTTGAAAGATATGTGGTACTTATATAATCCATGGATGAATTTAGCGTTGGACACCTCATTGAGTATAAAATTTTTACCAACAGTAGTCACAGATGAAAATCTGAATAAGGAACATTCAGAACAAACCTTAAATGATGATGTTCAAGGGCAGATGGAAAATATACTTTCACCAGAATCATCCCCAACAGTTTTAGAAAACGGTGAAGTGAGTTCACAAGAACAGGGTACCCTAAATACCAAGAAGTCCATTAAAACAGCATCTACAACACAACAACCAACCCCTCAAGATAATAACGATTCTACTAAATAGTATCTTCTAAAGAAACAGTGAATCAGATCATAAAGAAGTTACTGATATCAATCAGTATTTCAATCCACTTGATAATTTTTTTTATTTATACAAGTTAGCATTCTCTTTTCAGAATTGTATATATGTAAGTAATTTGGTAATAGTATTCATATAATAGAAACAATCTTGTGATAAGATAATCATATTTTTGCAACTGATCCAAATGGAAATAAAATATTAAACAATGTAGACTCAGAAATAAAAATAATGTCACTAATAAGTTAATTCGTTTTCAATTGAGCTCTTCTAAGAATCGACTTTGGCTTCTCTTTTAATTGAAGTTCGTTGGGAAAGCGATGGGCTTAAAAAATCAAACTTATGGAATATTTTAAAATAAGAGTATTTAAAAGGATGTCTCTACATTTGATTATATTGCTATCTGTGATTAAAGGTATATAGAAGGCTAAAGAGAGAGTATATTACAAGATATCTTTAATACAAAGTTGTGTGATATCATTTGTATTAAATTACTTTTTAATATTTTTGAATTTTGATTAAATTTTGAAGAGATATTTTCAATACTATTTCTTAAATCTTAATAATCAAAACTTCAATTTACTAGAATTGATAACTCGTAACTTTAGTTTGAATACAATCCATTCATTAATTTGAAGAAAGTACTATAGATGATGTTCAGTAAAGTATTTGGTGCATGCATCGTCGTTCTTTTGAATGCGATCACAGTACAATCTGTTTATATGGATGAAGCTTTTTCAACAGATTGGCATCTCGTTAATATTGGTGAATATAAATGTGTTATAAGTAATGTTGAAAATGATCAATTGGTTATACTATCAGATATTGATGATAAAACTTTAATTTCATACGTTAATAAAACCGATTCTAAAGTACTCTCGAGAAAGACATTGTCGAAGAAAGTGCTTGATGTTTTAAAGAATGATAAAGAAGAGGTTTACTTCAAGACAAAAAATGATTTTATTAAGTTTGATATCGATTTTGGTTTCATTTATGATTCAAAATTAGGAGATAAATCTTCGTTAAACTCTATTTGCAAGCTAGATACACAAAATATAAAATTGAATGGCAATAAAGTACAAATCATTGATGAGGATTCCAAATTGAGTGTTGTAGATATTGAACTTCCAAAAAATTTTACAAAATTGGTATATGCTGAAACTGACGGTGTTGAATCTTTGAATGTACTATTTTCAACAAATAAATTAGAATATATGTATCAGAGTTACAAGAATGGCAATATTACAAGTTCATGGGAAAAAAATGAATCATTAACCGATGTAACAGCACATGTGTTTGTAACCATTCCAGATGTTAGTTTAAAAGAACTACATACAGAAATATCTACTGAAAAATTGATGAAAAATCCAATCTCTGCATATATATATAGAATTAAGACGAATTTAAAAAGGGTGATTACATTTATTAAAAGCAACAGAATTTCTCCTGGATCAATGTTGACAAATATCCTATTCAACGATTCAATTGATGACACTGACATTGGTAGAATTAGAAAAAATTTAAAGTTTGGATTTTCAAAACTTTTGATTGTTGGTACTAAAGCTGGACAAGTTTCAGCACTTGATATTCAAGACGGTGAAACGAAGTGGAATATTAAACCTTTAGAAAAAGAAATTAGCACAATTGAATTGAATTCATCCAATACTGAGTTGATTGTCATATATGAAACCGGCAAATATTTTGTGTACAGATTGAATGATTACATTTCTCCTACCTTAATTAATACTGGCTCTTTGAAATCAAATGTTAAAACAGCACACTATTTGGAAGAAAATTCATCTTTTTTTATAACATATTATAATGGTGAGAATGAAATTTTACCTTTATTTGAGGATACTGAAAAAATGAATAAAGATATAAATTTTGTCACAGACCATAATGAAAACAGTATTTCTGGACACATGAAAAATGGAACAGATGCAATTATAAATACTTGGAATATTAAAATTCCTTCAAATGAAAAGTTGGTTGCCTTTGCATCCAAAGTAAAGGAACCTACATCAAATATTGCAGTTGTATTGGGTGACAGATCAGTGTTGTACAAGTATCTATACCCACATTTATCAAGTTATGCAGTGGTTGATAATAAAACAAAATCCTTATACGTCAATATAATTGATACTATAACGGGTGAAATTATGTATACCCAAAGACATGATGATAGAGTAAATGAAAAACTACCGATAAATATGATCTTTGGTGAACATTGGGTTATTTATTCCTATTTTAGTTCAGAACCTATTCCTGAGCAAAAAATTGCAGTTATAGAATTGTATGACTCTTTAACGGCAGATCTAAGAGTATCTGATCCAAATAAAATATATGACCCACTGGATGGTATTTATAAACCAGAAGCTATCACAAAGTCATTTTTCTATCCTGAAATTATTAAATCCATGCAATTGTCTAAAACAAGATTTTCAATAACAAGCAAAGCTATTTTATTAGAAACAGCAGATGGTCAAATCTCGTACATCCCTAAATATATCATTAATGCTAGACGCAAAGAAGAAAAATTAATGAGTGATGACGATAAGAAAGAATTTATGGCAGCTCCGTACTCTAACAGCATCCCTAACAATGATCATTTCATAATTACTCATTCTAGACAATTGGTTATGGGAATTAAGTCGCTCATGTCGTCAGTTGCTACTAATTTGGAATCTACAAGTTACGTGTGCAATTTAGGTCATGACTTATTCTGTACAAAAATATACCCATCCTCGCAATTTGATGTCATGAATCCTACTTTTGAAAGAGGTAAACTGTTGACCACAATTTTGGTCATGTCCATTGTTTTGTACTTTTTACGCCCAAGAATGACCATGAAGCAGTTGAAAGCCAGATGGATGGTTAGAAATTAAGTCTCCATTCATTAAATAAAATAAGTATCATATGTAAGTTTTGATTAAAGTATAGCATTGATAATACACACATTTCAAATATTGTAATTTGTCATCGATTACTTTCAGACCTGTTTGTTTTCTTCTGATCGTGTTGTAACTTATACTGGTAACATTGAAAAATTGAAGAACTTCAAATAAACTCTGTATCATAAAATATAAATGAAACTTCCTAGTCAATCATGAATGTTTAAGTTTATAATACAGAGATTATATGTTAATATAACAAATGTAACAATTGTGATAAAAATTATTTGACGGACACTTTCCTATCTTTTCTAGTCTTAGTTATGGAGAATTTGGAAATAGAAGTCCAACAGAAATTTGTTGAGTTCATAACAAGTACTAAAGATTTCGAGATTCTTCATGGTAATAATGCTTTGAATAACTTTGATGGTACTCTTTTGGTCCTTGACTCATCCTTCAATCCACCACATATGGGACATTATTATTTAGCAAAAAAGTCCTTTGAGCATTTCAAGGAACTTCAGAAGGATCAGAAAGTATCTATACTATTGTTGTTATCAGTGAAGAATGTGGACAAATTACCTGTTCCTGCACCTTTTGAGATACGACTCGTAATGATGTGTATATTGAGTGAAATGTTAAAGGATGAAGGAATAAATGTATCAGTTGGTGTGACAAAGTATGCAAGATTTGTTGATAAAAGTAAGGCAATAAGACAGTCATGTAGCCACATAAATGAAATAGTGTATTTACTTGGTTATGATACTATTGTAAGGATTTTTGATCCTAAGTATTATGAGCCAATTACGTTAGCTGAAGCTCTAAAAGACTTCATGAAGGAAACTCAACTTTGCTGTTTGACAAGAGACAATGATGATTGCTCAGCAGAAGAACAATTGGCATATGCATCTGATATTCTGAAAGGTAAATATCTTCCTAACATCCCAAAACAATGGGGCTCAAAAATACATATACTTCCTAACCATAATAGTTTTTCGAATATATCATCATCAGGTATCAGAAAAGAATTACAATTAAATACACACACACGGAATCTGTCAAATAAACTACCAGCCCCCCTTATACGTTACTTAGAAACTCGTGAAAACAATTTGTATTAAAATGATTAGTGTTCTTAATATAATTTATGTATTAAATTAAACATCCTGCATTATTTAGCATTTTTGTTTGTGGTGAATATTTTTTGAGCAGTTGGTTTTAAATTATCAAAAAAGTCTTGAAAGAAATCTTCAAAAGAGTTGAATTGATCCACATCAGGTATAGAAGTTTTGTAACTTGAATTAGACCGTGATAACTGTACATCAGCACTCCCAATTGAACTATGGCTTGCAATATCCAACTTTTCGTCGATAGTTCTACCATTAGCAATATTAGTTGTTTGTGGCAAATTGGATAAGTTGACTTTATTCCTGCTAGTATCGATAATTGATTTTATGATTTTGCCTACATTATCAGTGGCATCGTTCATTTTCTCACCAATTGTATTTAAATGCCAATAGATCCTTGAACAAATATTCAGAATATCTTGTCTCTCATTAGGTTTGAACCAATGTAAATAGTCACATAAAGTCAAACAAGCATAGACTAATTGATGCATGGTAAAAATTGGGGCACCTCTTATTAGAGATGGCGGTAATCTTAAGAACCCATTCAACAAAGAGTGAGCATGCTCCCTCATTGTATCAAGTATAGTAGATAAAAATAATATATTATCTCTCATTTCAGTAAAAAATTCTGAAATAAATGAACGACAAATCATGATATGATAAAAATCGTAGGTAAAAAGAAGAACACCTCCACCGTCCTTTGATAATAATTCTTCCCAATTGTTTAGCCAATATTCTAATTCTGGAAAAACAAATGGGTTCTTTGAATTATCATCAGCTTTATCTTCATTATCTTTATTGTCTTCCTCGAACTTTTCCTTTATTACTTTAAAATAGGTTTTAAAATTTAGATAAATAGAATTCACTGTGTCACCTAAATTTATTTCACTAATTTTAATATCATCACCAAAATTTGCTTGAGGAAATTTTGCTGTAAGATTATTGAACTCCATTAGCATCCTATCTAGAGGAGAAACATTGCCATAACTGATAGAATATTCTAGTTTACAAGCAGTTAAAGAATTCAAAATTCTTAAGTGATATAGATCCTTCGAATGAAACTTATCTTGTCTTAAAACTCTGTCTTTGATTTTATGAAAATCTACGACATTAAGCATGCTTGAGATTGCAAAATTGCTCAGAACCAAAGAATTAAATTTCAGTTGCCTATGACGTTTGGATTTTCTAGAAATATGAAACATACAACAATACAAAATAGCCTCGATATCAAAATCTGTAAGCTCCTCAAACATAGTTAATGTATTTGTTAATAACCTTTCAACTAATGGATACAGGACTTCTTGCTTATCTGCATATTTTTCGTCATCATCAAAACTCATGGCAATAATTGTAAATACACTCGTGATAAATAAATGTTTATGCGCATATTGTTGATCAATTTCCTTAATTCCACCAGGTATAATCCAAAAATGTGACCTCACTAAAAAGTCTCTAACTAATCTATGGCATAGACTACTGTTCTTCTTATAAAATTGTAAAAAATTAACTCTCGCAACTACAAACGGTCTTTGTTGTTGTTCAATTTTTTCTCGATCTGATTTTGCCTCTGAAGGGAATAATCTTTCATCTATGGCATTAATTAATTTCAAAGGAGGTTCTTTCAACAGAATACCATTAAATGTTTCTTTTTGCACGGATTCTGAACTTGATAAGAAAGATTGAGATTTATCTAAATTTCCTGAATCTTGAACTTTGCGGCTACCATTCGAATTTGATACACTTGAGTCATTATATTTATATTCATATTTACCTTTTGCTGGCAGAATATATTTAGCAGTATATTCAGCATTGGAGGACCCTTGAAGTTGCATTAATATAAGTTCCAATTTACTTTCCAGACTACTAAATTTTTCTTCCATTCTATTCAATCTATTGTTCAATGTTTGTGTTAAAGGGTTTGAAACTGATGTCGTTTCGTTAACTTTGTTACCTGCATTGATACTTGGCTGATTTTTGGGAAGATCATTAATAGGTAAAATTTGAGGAATAGATACATTTGATGAATTTTCAATAGCTTCTAAAATTTCGTTTTCTCTTGCCGTAGTAAGAGAGCAACTAATTTGCAGCATATTACATCTGTGACATTTCCCCACAAGAGGCTCAAAATCACATCTTGTCTTAAATTTTCTACAAGTATCACAACTAAAAGTTTTGCGTTTCTTACGAAATTTTCTTGAAGACTCATTTATACTACTACCTTTTGATATTGTGTCGGCAGCATCATTAGTTTCCTCTAAATTGCTTGAAGAAGAACGTTTGTTCTTATTCATAGGTTGAACACTATTTTCTTTGGATGTTTCAGGATCATCAACAATCACTAAATCAGGAGAGTTCTCATTTGTTGAGTTAGCCTTCTTTGTATCATCTAATCCTTCTAATTGGTCTATTTCTTCGATATCAGTACTCTCCACCACTGCCTTTTTAACATGTTCCTCAATCGATTCAATATCGACGTTTTTATCCTTTTTTTTATCCATTTCCAAATGTATGTCTATCAACGTCTCAAATAAATTAATAACAATAGTCGTTTCCTAAGGGAGATTTGAATTCAATGATGTTTTACCACGTACCTTAAATATTAAAAAAAACAGTTTTCAGTGGTTTAAAGTTTGTTCTATGACTATATTATTAACTACTAAACTAATAAAAATCTGGAATGTGATAATAAAATAAATTAAACATAGCTTGAAAGCTGTATAAACTTCAATGAAGAATTGTTTTGTTTATATTTGTTTTGTTTTGTTTTCATTAAAACTATTTTGGACCTCATCACTTTTTCATATTTCTTAGTTACCGATGATGGTGATGGGGGGAACAACAAGAATTTATAACAATTAACAGAATCATTGAAAAGGTTTGATTGAGCAGTTTAATGTAAATCTACTAATGATATCAAGATTATTATTTAAAAATAGATATCCTGCATTATCTTTGATCTTAGACAATAAGAAATGGATAATTATAATAGCAATATTATTTTATTGTTGTTTGTATTATATGAAGTTATATCTTAAAAATTGGTTTTAAAGTGGAGATAAGATTAAACAAAAACTCCTTTAGTCTAACCCAATCTTTTATCTTTAAATTATTTAATGGAGTAACATTGTTGAACAAAATACTACTGCAATTGATAGTATCATATATGAAAAATTTATTGAATTTGTTGAATCATTTGTGATTTTATTGAAGTAATTTGATTTTTTATCGTTAGAATTATCAGATCCTTTAGTAGTATCCTCTTTATTTGTTGTCTTTTCGCTTCCTTTAATTACTTCACCATCTTCATTAACACTTAATGATTTTTGTTTCTTTCCTGAAGTACAATCAATTTTACCGCCTCTGATTATGGACCTACCACTAACTGGCGTAGTCCATATGTCACAGTCAAGTTGGTCAGAGTTACTATTGATGTATGCACTTCCTTTCACTAGTTTCAAGTCTGGGAAATCAGTTTCATCAAATTTACCTTCAAAATAAATTGCACCACCAATCTGCTTTAATTTTGGAAGAAAACTGAGTTTTTGAAGTTTATCATTTTTACTAACCATTAATCCACCATTTATATTAGTAATACCACTTAAATCAACGTTTGCTAATCTTGTATTATCAATGATCCCTACAGTTCCTCCAACAGATGTCAATGTTGGGATTTCCAAATCAGTAAAAATGTTTTCGATGAATTCCATTGAACTAGATACTTTTTCTAATTTAGGAAATGAAACTTTAGAAGTATCTCTCACTGTGATATTTTTAGCGTATTCTAATTCTGGCATATCTAGTTCTATCTCTTTAGAATTTGCATGAACGGTAAATTGTTGAGTTACTTCTTTTAGATTTGTTTTAATTGTCTCCAAGAACCTGTTATTATTAATATTAAAAGTCTTGATCTTTTCAATCTTTTCAAAACCATCAATATATGATAAAGAAGTATCTGAAATTGTGATACTTTCTATATCAGAGATATCTTTGTTTAATTGAACATAATTTAGAATAGGAATGACTTTCCAATCAATAACCTTAACGGAACTCAATTCAGGGACACTTAATGAAACCAAGGAAGTCAAACTTTGTAAAACAAAAGTATCTTTTATTTTTCTTAGGTTTGGTGCATTTATGTTAACTATATTGGAATTATCTTCGATATAAACACCTCCCTCTATTTCAGTAATGGATCCAAATTCTACATCAGTACTGTCATAATTAGATATATGGATTGAACCCATTAATTTTTGACAAGTATTTTGCAAAGCCAAAAGATCTTGTTTTGTTTCGATAATATAAGAATCTTTTCTACATTGTTCCAAAACTGGTGTTGATTTCTCATATGATATTTTTTCAAATGGATCAGCTTTTTCCATAACAAGATCCTTATTTAATAATTGAAATTTATTCTCTTTTCTCACAGAAACATCTCTTTTCTGTATCCATTCGATGTTCCCCATCTTTACATTATGGGGTTCAAAGTGCCCTTGTTGGATCAAATTAAAGCGATTTGGATGGTGTATATAGCTGGCTGTTGTTAAAGATATTAAAAATAGAAATAACCAATTCATAAGTAATATTTTGTTGTTGTAGTTGTTGTAGTTGTTGCTGTTATCTTGAAGAGTCCTCTTTGGGTTTGTCACAATATAAGTTTATTAGTTGACGGAAAGCTTAATTTGTATATAAAAGAATATGGAAAACTCTAAATATAAAAGAAGATAATTACTTTTACAATAAGAGGTAAATAAAAATAAGACACTTTTTGTTTTTATATTATTTCTTTATTCTAACTTGTTAGAATCGCAGTTTTTAATTTACTTTTCTTTAAAATTTGTGACACAAAGTGTCACAAATCGGGTGTGTCACACACACACACAATGGATTCCCAAAGTTAATCAGCAATATTTAAAATTATTTAGTTTGATTGTTTATTTTCATTAACCAATACATAAAACAGTTATTTAATGTAAATATATCTTTTATATTATCTGCATGCCTGTTTGATCGTGTAATAGTAAAGATTCGGTGGTATAAAATAGTGTTTTTTGATTTAAACTATTTATTGTCGACTTGCAATGAATTCTTTAATTGAATTCATTCTCAAAGATATTTCTTCAATGAAAACTTCACTGAAACCAGGGACCTTGGATTCTGTTTTGGTAAAATTATCCATGATACCATCAACGTAGTACCTTGTTTCTTCATCTTTGGCTCTCTCATGCATTCTGGTAAAACTGTAATTGATAACATTTTTTAAATAATCGAACTCCTTCAAGTTGAAAAGTTGATCATCAGAAGAATTTTTATTTTCAACCAAGTTAGTATTGATACTTATGTCTTCTTTTTTCTTAGATTTGTCTATTTTTCTGAATGATCTTTCACTAATATTTGTGATTGGTGTTTCCAACTGACAAGGTGGGTTTGAAGCTCTCATATCAAGCGTTGGAGAAGTTGGACTTTTTTGTAATTCCATTGAATTGGGACTAGTGTTTAATTGTGTAACTTCTAAATTATTTAGATTACAATGTTTCTGAAGACTTCTCGTGCTTTCTTCAGAATTAAAATTCCATGAGATCAAATTTTCTGTCCCATCGTATAATTTTTGATCAAGTTTAAATTTTGGGGTTTTTGAATAATTGTTTTTAATTTTAATAGATCGTAACAAACTAACGTCTTCTTTTATATCATTTATTGGGCAGTGTGATAAAAAATTACTCTCTAACAAAGTCTCAATGGATGGTCTCAATTTTGGATCTTTGACTAAACACATAGAGACAAATTCTTTTGCCCTTTCTGAAAATTGACCATGTAGCCTTGGTGGTTTTCTTTTTGGAATATTAACCATTACTTTGAATGGATCATATTTTGATAGAGGTGGCAATCCCTTGAGTAACTCATAAGTAGTAATGCCTAGTGACCATATATCAGCTTTTTCATCGTAACCTTTACTTTGTTTGTTGATAACTTCAGGAGCCATCCAATATGGTGTTCCAACAAATGTGCCCCTTTTCATAGTGGCTCTTATTTGACCACTAACACCAAAATCACCTAATTTTACTTTTCCAGAATCAGTTAGCAGGATGTTAGCTGCTTTTATGTCACGATGTATTTTTTTTTGATCGTGTAAATATTTTAAACCCTTCAAAGTATCTTTAATAATGTAGGCCACTTTTTGTTCTGGAATACCTTTTGAATACACCATTTTAATTAAATCAGAACATGACCCACCTCCACAATATTCCATTACAATCCACATCGTCACATCTTCTGTTAATGTCGTTATATAATTTGTAATATAAGGAGATCTTAGTTCTGATAGAAAAAAGATTTCTTGAGCAAGTAAATCAATATCTTCTTCAGTATTTTCTAAATTAACAATTTTTATTGCTACAACATTACTTTCCTTCTTATCAATAGCTTTGTATACATCCCCAAAATTTCCTCTACCAACACAGTCTTGGATTGCATATCGAGTCAAAGGGTTAATTTTCTCAAAAATTGAAGTGACCATAACTTGTGGTTCTATCTTTCTTTTTTAAAAGACTAAATTGTAAATTAACTAAAATATTTGACACAATATAGTTAATTGAATTAATTAACAGTGTTGATGAAGGGTTGTATAATCTTTTTGCAAATAAAAATTTTTGAAAGCAAAAAATCTCTAGAATGGTTTTATATTTTTATTTCTATTGTTTGGCAAATATATATATGTAAATAAAAATGTGAATATTTATGTTAACCTTTTTCTTATTTTATAGCAAAATGTATCTTAAATATATAAATAATGTTGTTTGTACTTCTCTGTTAAAATAATTCTTTACAATCAATAACTGCTTGTGGTTTTGAATCTTCTAGGTAAATAAGTTTTAAGCAGAATATAATTGAATATTAATATAAAGGAGCTAATAAACAAAGTTATAAAATATATATATATATATATATATATTAATAAGTATGAATAAATAAGTTCATAAATAATTTTACTTGAAATGCTCTATATTTAAAATTAAAAACTCCCGTGACACAGTTATCATTAGCTTAATCCACAAAATATTTAGTGACGCGGCCAAGTCACTAAACTGGTTTACGAAGTTGCAAGTATAGTATTATGTTACTGACAATGAATGAAAGTAATAAGTTTTTGTTCTCTTTATTATTTTGGCATATAAGTCAGATTGCACAGTAGAGAATTTTGTTGGCTGTTATACTTTAGTCTGTAAAAAGAGTATCATAAGTCATTGGAATTTGTTTGTTCCTTTTCATTTTTAATTAAATATTGAATTGATTATAATGGCTTGCAGGATAATTTAAGTGACGATAAAATGTGTATTATGTTATATATTTATATATTCAAGTCTCAGTTGACTATTGCATTCTTAACTGATTCTGACACTCTGTGGTTCGAACTATCATCAGTGCGACGTATTTAGTGATAAAAGATCCTACTACCAAATTTGAAATTCTTAGTAATCGATGAGATGAGATGAGATGAGATGAGATGCTGCTATATTAGATTGAGAATCAATAACAATCAGTTTAGTCTGATGCAAGTCTTAAGTTATAATTCCATATATCGTTTAAAAGATAAATCTAAGCAGAAATACTTGATATAAAATTAACATATTGCTTAATTGTATCAACTGATCGTAAGAATATACATTGAAGAATGGATTTGCTAGGCGATATTGTGGAAAAGAATTTGGAAGATACTGATGTAGTCGATGAGTTTCCTATTGACAAACAGAAATCTAGCAGTAAAGGGTTCCCAGAACTTTACAAACCTGAAAAGGTCTCTTCATGGAAGCAACGTTTAAGAGCCAAAGCTCAACGTGCAAAACTTAATAAGGACACAACACCTTCTGAACAAAAATTGACTTTTGCTGAAAAGAATGCTTTATCTAACATTAGCATTGAACAAAAGAATGACTCTAAAGTATCAGAAGCTGATTCGATCCATAAAGAAAATATTGATAGGATGAAAAATATGAGTGAAGAAGAGATTATGAGAGAAAGAATGGAGTTATTGGAGTCATTAGACCCTAAATTAATCCAAAATTTATTGAAGAATATGAATAAAAGGGCCTTGACTGAAGATGGTACGCCAATGTTTGCAGAAATAGAAGGTGCACCAGGAACATGGGTTGGTGGAACTAATGATTTGAATCGTCTGCCTAAATTGGATGGAACTGATGTGAATTCAGCTTTAGGGGTAGAATCAAATGACAAGAAAGATTTCACTGTTGAATTAACTGAAGAGAAGAAGGTTAGATTTGAAAATTCAAATTTGGAAGAAGAAAGTAAAGAAGATGAGAGCGATATGGAAAATTACTATGAAGATGAAGTCGATGATATAGCCCCGTTAGATTTTCAAATTGCTAGAAATATTGATCATATGAGTAATGAAGAATTATTGAGTGATGTGCATTTTATCAAGAAGTCAACAAAAAAATCCAATGAGGAAGATAATGAAAAAATATTTGAACAATTAGATATAAATGATCCAGATTTTAATACTAAGTTACATGAAAAATATTATCCCGAATTACCAAAGGATATTGATAAATTGAAATGGATGGAATCAGTTACTAAGAATGACAATTCCGAAGATATTGAAGAAACTACAACGGTTATTGGAGACGTGTCACAGCTAAGATTTGACTTCAAAGGAAATCTTGTCCCTCCCAATAGAAAAATTGAAGATACTACACATTCGGCACTGCATCACCATTCACAAGATCCACAACTAGCTGGTTACACAATACCGGAACTAGCTAGACTGTCAAGATCGACATTTCCACAACAAAGATCCATCTCTATTCAGGTTTTAGGAAGAATATTGTACAAACTTGGGAAACAATCTTATTACCAATTAATACCCGAAATTGATCAAGAGACCTACCAAGAGCATGGCAGCACTCAAGGAGTGATTGATAAAATATATTCGATGATCTGGGATCTTTGCAAGGATTGCCAAGTGATAGAATCTTTAAAAGATGCAGCTGATGAAAAGAAGACTAGTCATATAACAGTTAGAAACTATGCTATCGAAGCATTGTGGTTGTGGAAAAACGGTGGTGGTGATTTCAGAGAAAAAATTCAAAATTCCGATCAATCTTAAGATTGAGTTTAAAAATTAATAAATAAATAGACTTGAAATAAATAATTTACTTCAATTATATCATTCCGTAAACTTCGTAAACTTAAACTAGTCGTGTACTCTTCTTTAAGTTATTCTCTATCTCTCTTGTTCTCAGATATGTCAATTCATTATGGCACAAGTCTTCGATGTTAAATCGTTGATGCGGTATTTTTAAAAATACCTTGGCACATTTTTGTATATTAAATTGGGAGATGTTGCATGAAACATGCATTAAAAGATACAGATTGTAATAGAAGTCGGTTATGTTTCTCAAGTACATAAGTTCCATGGAACGTCATCTGCTAGCATTGATTTTATAGATTTTTTTGCTTGAATTTATTTTGAACTTTAACGTACTTTTCTCTCTAAGATATTACCTTTGCTCTTTGGGAGGAGTACATTACTAGATATAAAATTACTACCACGGGGAATATAAAGACTAATAATAATGGATACGAAATATAAAGATCATGTTACTATTCATACTGAAAATTTGAGTTTTGAAGATGATACATTAAATGAAAATTCTGTGCGACCTGTGAATTCAAATCTATCTGCTATTAAGAGTAATTTATACTCTGGAGATGAATTAGAAATTGATGAAGAGGTTTCTGATTTAAGGAATTCTATTTCAGAACACTTAAAACCTAACATTGGTTTAATAATACTTGGAATTGCCTTTGTATGCAATTCCCTTATGGTGGTCTCCACTAAACTATTGGTATCTAATCCTGATAGAGTACCCGAAGAAAGGATCAAACCTTTACAAATATTAATTACAAGAATGGTAATAACCTACATTGGTACGTTGATATATATGTTTCTTAATCGTGACACTATTCCAAATATACCTTTTGGACCACCTGGAGTAAGAAAATGGTTATTTTTAAGAGGTACTTGTGGTTTTTTTGGTGTATTCGGTTTGTATTACTCTTTGATGTATTTGAGTATAAGTGATGCATATATCATAACTTTCTTATCTCCTTCGATTACCATAATATTGGCATGGATTATATTAAGAGAAAAACTGACAAAGTATGAAGTGTTAGGGACAATTGTATCATTGTCAGGAGTCGTCCTAATAATTCGACCAAAATTTTTATTTGGGATTGGAGACTCATCCTTAAATGAGAAACAAGCAGCTATAGTTTCATCTAATCCTGAGGAAAGGTTGGTTGCAATCTTAGTTGGCTTGCTAGGTGTATTTGGTGCTAGTTTCGTTTATATAATCATTAGATATATTGGTAAAAGAGCACATGCAATCATGAGTGTAAGTTATTTTTCATTGGTAACTACTATTGTATCGTTTTTCGGTATTGCATTTATACCTTCCATGCATTTCCAAATCCCCGATTCTTTAAAAGAATGGCTATTGTTTGCAAATTTAGGTATTTGTGGATTTTTCTTTCAATTACTGCTAACAATCGGAATTCAGAAAGAGAGAGCAGGAAGAGGAACATTGATGCAATACACGCAATTGGTGTACGCTATATTTTGGGATGTTTTACTTTGGGATATGTGGCCCAATATCTGGTCTTGGGGAGGCATGGTGATGATTATAGGAAGTGCATTATTCGTATTTGTTATTAAGAATGCCAAAACTGACCAAGAAAAAGTGCATAACCATGATGAAGAAAATGAACCCCAAACTTCATCCGAAGACACTTCTCAAATACCAAATGATGAACTTGAAATGGAGAACTTTTCAGAATGAGATCTATGAGAGAGTTTAACAATTTTCTTCGTAGTCCTGAAAAATCCATTATTTTTACCCTTGTATGATTCAAATCACTGTAAATAAATTTAAAACACAAACATACTACTAATAATGAAATCAGTAAAACGATGAACTAAACTTTTAGTCCAAATACATATTCGAAACTTTCCATTATGCAAATGGTTACTTATTCTCATCTCATCTAATTTATTATGTGTCTTCCCTTTTGCATCGCGTTTCACAATTTTTAATTATAAATGATATTTTACGTGGAACATTTAATTTTAAAGGTATAAACAAATGGTGCTAAATGTTTATTCAAAGACTATTTGCATTGTTATTTCACTATGTATATTAAATATTTGGATAGAGCGTATAGATAAGTAAATAAATATTTATAGATTAAATCAATTTTAAAATTGGAATCAACAATTTTAAGAGAGTCTGAAAGATGGAGGTACCAGAAATACAGAATTTTAAAGATGAATTGAGAAACATAGAAGAGGCAATTACGCAAGCAAGCACGGAAGTTCTGAATGAACAAGAACAAAGATATCAGTTGACTTTGAATGAAATTACACAAAGCATTGTAAGTGTCAGTAATGGACAAGCTTTTATTAAACTACATGATAATGATGATAAGCCTTTAGATTCAAACGGTGATCATGCAAGCCTAGTTATTGACCCACGTAATGTTAAAAGCAACTTAAGCCAATTGAATAAGTTTGTAGAGTTGTTAAAGCTTACATATTTAGAGAAGGATACATTGGATTATTTCTTGAGATATACATTAACATCTATTAATTCTTTGCCGATTGAAAGTACAGATGATCCAAAATTTATAGAACTTAAAAAGCATGTTTCCTCTATTGAAGAAGATGTTCTTCTGAGGCATGTAAGAAATGTCGATGATGTTAAAACTGAATTACTAAACAAAAATAAAGAATTGTCAATGAAGCAAAATCAAATCAATACCTTGTATTTGGACACTACTGGAATAATCGATGATTGTTGGGAAATGTTAGATGAGCTTGAGACTTTAAAGAATTTACAAAATGAAAAATTAACTAACGAGAAAGAAGAAGTGAAAATAAATACAGATGAAAAGAGCAATGCTGTTGAATTAGTAAAAGATACACACGATGAGTGGCAGAATGTAAAATCATTAAAAGTCTTGAAAAATAAATTGGTACAAGAATTAGTTGAATTGGAACAAATACGAGATCTAAAAATAAATAATAGTAACTTGAAGTCTAAGGGGAAACTTGAAACTACTGATAACCACTCAATTCAAGGAATAACGTTAACAAAATTGATCTCAATATGGAATAACTATTTTTTACCTTCAAGAAATATCTCAGATTCACTGAAGGATTCTAATACCCCATTAAAGTTAGAAATATTTCCACAAACAAGGAAATTCCAATTTAATTTATCATCGAAATATGTTGTTGTTTTTGAATTAAATGACGATATTAACAATTCAGTTAAAGATATTAGATTTTTTGAGAAATCTGGAAACTCTATTGCAGAAAACTTTACAGTTAGAGATGATTATCTGAATAAATTTAAGGATCCCATTAGAAATTACCAAATATGGTGGATAATGGAAGACATTCTTAAAAACTTTGATTAGCAAATGATGTTATTATTTACATAAATGGATATAGTTAAATAATCAAAAATAAATAATATTACTTAAATTCATATAATAAAGTCAAAGTAACTTATCAACCGAATATATGTAAATGCCTACCCTTCTTCGCTTAAATATGCACCCATTGCACCTAAGTAACCTTCATGTTTTAAGAAAAATGCTTGTTTGGTGCCATCAGACCAGAAATTGATGGCGTAACTTAATGTATTCATAGTTGTTAGATGGCCTCTTATATATGATCCACCGAAATAAATATTATGCACATTATGAATTTTTGCTTGCAAATACGCTATTTGGCCTATATTGTTTGAAATAGCATATAGCAAACTCTTCGATATATCTTGATTTCTAAAAGATTTTTCATTTTTTCGTTCATTAATTAATTCGGTTGACGTCAAGTTTGCAGCATCTGGATTGTTGATATTGTCACAACTAATTTGTTCGGATGTAGCTTGTAAAGAAGGGTTTCTATCTTGGAATACTTTTGCGAATGATGATGCTATATGATTTGATTTCAATCCAATATTACTATAATCGGATCCGTAAATGTCGCCTACTAACATGTCAACATTTGTGTTATCACCTTCCTGCGCCCAACTCAACATTTCATCATAGGTCTTAGCTCCGGTTATCAATGAGAGCAAGCCCCATAGTGTGCCTCCTCCTAAACTTGATCCACCTATCCTTGAGAATTTGTTAGGTGATTCTGCTTTTAATATCGAGACACCCGAGCCAATATTCACAAGTAAGTATGGGTATATTAAAGTATCTAAATCTTTGTTATTCGTATCGTCATTATTTCCATCTTTGTTGGAGTTGTGTTTTATTATCTTCATTCCTTCTATATCGTTATACGTGAAAACTTCGTCATTAATCTCATGTATGAACATGTTCAAGCCTCTAATTAAACAATCCATCTCATCGAACCTTGAGATCGATTTTATGTTAGAGAATTCTTTAGTTAAAAGGTTGTAAAATTTGTAAGCACCTCCACCGGTTGCTATTATTTGAGTAGTCTTATAATCATTATTGTTGTGATCTTTAACTAGTTTATGCAGTAACAAAATGAAATTGTCTATTTTGGCTGTCTCGATGGTGTCGAAGTACAGTGTGTTGGAGTATAATGGAGAATATACCACTTTAGCTAAGGTTCCACCGATGTCAATTGCAATTGTAAATAGTCTTTTACTATAGTTACAATCAAAATAAATACAATTCTTCATTTGGGTCATTGTATTTCTTAAATTAAGCAAAATATTGCACAAAAATATTATTTGAATCAGATATTGGAGGTTTCGTTGAAATTAAAGATAATCAAACGTAAATCCGTTTGTTTATATTCGAATCTATATAGTTAAGTTAGTTGATGGGATAGAAACAAACCTGACAAATAACTTTGGTCATTAATATTTCAAATTCGAAACTTATATTCTATTCCAAAATTTTGAGGGAAGGGGGGGGGGGGGTTATGACTTACGAGTTTTGCCACTACTTTTCTTGAATATATTACTCGATTCCTCACGATTCAATGGCTCTCACAAAAACCTAACTCGAACACAGTAAACATAAAGAATCTCAATAGTCTCTAAATTTAAAACGATAACCTCCATCGACCATAACAACTACACTTCAGATAAATCAACCCATTCAAATTTGGTCATCTATCTGAGGTTTGCATCAAAAAAATGTTTGGGCAACTTTTCATAATTTGTCAACATTTCGAAATTTATCAATTCGGGAAAACAAAAAACAGAGAAACTGCCGCAGAGACGGCACACATTCCTGATGACTTTTGTCAATATTACCACAAATTTTTAGAAAAATATTTTTCACTCTCACTTTGAGTGAAATTTGGTCGAGGATTCTTCAAATTTTGGGCCAACGATTGAATGGGATGGGGATGCTCGAGGTGGGCAATGAGGTTCGTAAGGTGTAACTATATATATATGTGGTGAATCTAGGGTTTTATTTTGGCTTCTGCGTTGGCTTTGACTTTTTGGGTCGAGAAATTACAACAAGACCAACAAGACCCATCCCACCAATCGCAATCATGTTAGACAAAGAAATCGCTCAATCTGTTAAGGCCAAGTACGAGACCGCTTTGAAAAATGGCCATTTAGTGTTCACTGATACTGTTCAGGAAAAGGTTAAGGACAGTAAGTCTGGTGTTGAATACTATGTGAGCCATGCTCCATCTTTGAAGGAGAAACCAAGCAAAGAGGATAACAGCACTGGTTCTGTTGATCCTTTCGAAGACCCAGCTCCTGAATTATTAGTTACTGGCGATGTATATGGTGACAACCACTTCAAATTGTTGTTGAACAAGTTTCCAATCGTTGAAAACCACACCATCTTAGCTACAAACACTTTCCAAAAACAAAACTTAGCTTTGACTCCAAAGGAATTGTTCACCGCTTACAAATACGTGAACAAATTAAATGATTCCTCCAATGATGAAGCCAGATACATGATGTTTTACAACTGTGGTGAGCTTTCCGGTTCTTCAGTTGAACACAAGCATTTACAATTTATTCCATTACCAAAGGGTTTCAATACTATTCAAGATAACTTGGTTGCAGGAAAAGACCATTTCTTACCAACCGCTAGAGCAGAACCATTACAAAATGAAAAAACTGGTTTTGCTCATTTCGCCATTCCATTACCAGAAAACACAGATGACGTCGATGAAGACCTATTGGCAATGGCGTACTTCTCCTTATTACAAAGAGCTTTAACTTTCTTCCAAGATTGGTTAAACGAAAAACCAGAATTGGCCGGTAAGACCAGTTACAATGTCTTAATGACAAAGAACTGGATGTCCATTGTTCCAAGATCTGCTGCTACTTCTAAGACTCTATCTTTGAACTTGAACTCGACTGCTTATGCTGGTTTATTGTTGATTAATGATGAAGAAACTTTAAACAAAGTCAAAGAAAATTCCGCTTTGATCGACGAAGCTCTGTTAGAATGTGGTTTCCCAAATACTGCTGGTCAAAAATCAAATGAATATAACTACTAAGCTCCAAAAAAATGATCAAACTTTATTTGTAACACAAATATAGATATTCATATATATATATAAATAAAACTTTGTTTTTATATGACATTTATAAATTTATAAATCTGATAATGAATAATTTACCAAAAGAAATTTGGCTTCAATATACAATGTGGTACTTGAATATATTTGAAAGTTATTGAAAAATTGTCATTATTTATTAAATATTAGTATCAAACTTATATATTATATGTTGTGTTTATGTTTCTTGTAAAAACTGATTCATTATTTAAATATATGTTTGAATGCACTTAGTCTTGATTTAGGTTTCTCTTTTTTCATTAACAAAACAGTATCACTGACACTTCTACTTTCTTCAGCATGTTGTTCAGTTCGGTTTTTATCGAGGCTAGATTTTTTTTGGGTATCTGGATTATTATAAATTTTGTTTCTGTTATATCTAACCTGTCCGACTTTTAATGATTTTTTGTCGCTATCATAAAGACTACTATTCAAAGAAACCCTGCTTGAATCTCCACTATGGATATATATATCATTTCCATCATTAGTATTGGAATTTATGTTTAATGAATCGAATGTTTTCGTAATGCTTTTAACAGGGGATCCAATTGATGATAAGTCTACCATATCCCCTGGCTCTCCTAATAGTAAATCTTCTAAA
The DNA here is from genome assembly GCA_030568035.1 of Tetrapisispora nanseiensis. Taxonomy (NCBI): domain Eukaryota; kingdom Fungi; phylum Ascomycota; class Saccharomycetes; order Saccharomycetales; family Saccharomycetaceae; genus Tetrapisispora; species Tetrapisispora nanseiensis. Next base: position 28,651 of record JAJLTH010000072.1, on the reverse strand, counting down.
ATTATATCTGTATCATCATTATCACAAGAGGTATTTGCTTTATCTTGTATTTGGATTTCAGCATCCCTATCAGCAATATTCTTATTAACATTGTCCTCAATCTTAAGTTCACAAAAGTCATCCAATTTATTATATTCTAAATCGTATTCTCTACTTTCAAAATTAAATCTACTATAATGAGTATTAGAAGAGGACCCAGGTCTCAAAACAGAAGACCTTTGATGAAATGAATGCATTGGATTCCCGCTTATTTGCTTCGAAGATGATGGACCTGCGTATGAAGTAGAATTGAATTTTTGTTTATAATTATATGATATTGGAGTTCCTGGTGTGGAAATTGGTTTAGAAGGAGATTGCAATTGAGAAGCTGGTGACATTAAGTAAGTTGATGATAGAGAATTTGTGGATGATTTTTCTTTTACTGTTTGAGATTGAACAGTTGATGCAGAACTTAAAGGTAACTGTCTATTATATGATCTCTGCTTCTGTTTATTTATTTTCAAAGAATTATAAGGGCTGCGAGATAAATTATGAGTAAAATTTGTGTTTGAATTAAAATTTTTCTCTGACAACTGACTATTAAACAAGTTATTTCCAGATCCTGAATTCGAAGTATATTCTAAATTGTTATTACTTTTATTATTCACACTGCCATTACTATTATTTGAATGGTTATAATTATTGAATAATGAGTTACTTGGAGTGATCAACCTTGAATGGCTTGGTGAATAATCTACGTTATTTTCATCATTCTTTTTAAACTTCAAATCTGTATATGGTCGGAGAGGTGATAATAAGCCTGGGTTTTCTTTTGTTGTATCGTTTTTATTTTTATTACTTCTTGGACTATTAGAGGCATCAGATTCTGCAATATCAGACATCTCCTCTTCTTCAATTCTTGGCGTGTGTAGCTTTAGAGTCTTAGCTTCGAGTAGGAAATCTAAATCGGCAGGTGCAGATTCAGTTCTCCTATGAGCTTTAAAAGATCTTGGTTTGGCTCTCAGAGCATCATCTAGATTAATGATAGCATCAGGAACACCTTTGAAAGGAGAAGTAAATGTTGGCTCTTCACTTGCAAAAAATTTTGGGCTTTGAAATGGATTTGAAGAATTGTTTGAAAAAGTATTCCCTGAACTTCCCCTATTTTGATCCGATCGTGTATAGCCCTCATTGATATAGACTCTTGGTGGTTCTTGATAAGATGTTTTCAAATATTGTAAAGATTGTGCACTTGATGGAGGTTGTAATAACCCAGATGAGTCTACATTTTGTTGCGGAGGTGGTGGCTTCAAAAATTCAAAATCTCCCGAAATTGCAAAAGACCTCTTATGACGATGGCCTCTTCTTAAAGGGGTTCTTGCGCCATCTTGAACTTGTGGATTTGGTGAGGCTACTGACAAATTCTGTGTTTCTGACATTTTTCTAAAGCACAAGTAGTAAATTAAGTAATAACTAATCGAAACACAAAGATGTGGAAATTGGCGCCCGTATCAATGAATAAATTATGATTCTAATGATAAAGGATATTTTATCGGGATTTAAAGGAATGGCTTGTAGTTGGTAGATAAAAAAAAACTTGAGTTTAATGCTATCAGTTTTTCTAAATTTTATGGTCAATGTTGTACTATTAATTATATCCTTGTTTCTTGTATTCTTTATGTTACTGATTTATCAGAACTATTAATATATCTTTTTTCTAAAATCCTTTTTTTTTTTTTTTTTTAATGAAGAATTTTGCTTTTAAATGCAAATAAAGACTAATTTAATATATAAAACGAATGGACTAAAAAAATAACAATAGGAATAATAAATATTTGTTGTTAAATTCTTATCTTATTAACTTGCCAAAGAAAAAAAAATATATATATATATAGAATCTAGATCCTTAAAAATTATATCTCATGAAATAGAAACCTAAAAATAACTTGACTGTTGGATGGAATTACCTTAGATATTGATTTTATTTGACTCTTTGTTGGTACCTGACATTAAAATATCAATTATAATAAAATATTAACTTAAAATAATCAAATAAATGATAGACTTAGCATTTCATTTCTATCAAATGTTGAAAGGAGTTTTGCAATAAAATGTTTCGAAAGATTTAAAATTTCTTAATTGCGTTGCGTTATAATTTCCAAAAACACGTAAATTTAATTTTCTACTTTTGTCAAAAATTAATTAGTGAGACCTGAAAATTGTAAGGTTTATTATAGATGATAATATATTAAAAGGTTTTGGATATATATATAATTTAATGATCATTGGAGATGTTTTTTTGGTTGATTTAATATAATATTGATTATTTCGAGACAAGAGGGATAAAGTGAGAAAAAAACTAATTTTAGGGAACTATGTCAATTAGAAATAGATTGACGATTCTTTTGAATGGTGGTGATTTATTAACAGATTTTGTAGATACTAATGATACACATGTAGTTGTTCAGAATAATGATGAAAAAGACATCCATATTCAACAAAGATATACAATTGAAAGATCTGGGGGAAATGAGGTTCATTCTGAAAATAAAATAAATGATACAATACGTTTGACTTGGAAAGCCAGTGATTCTGGGAAACAAATTTCGGTTCTGGAACCATTCTTAACGTATGGTTTTAATGTTTATAGCGGTCATGATTTTGATATGTCTAATGATTTTATGAACTTTATTGACTCAAAAGTTTATAAAGTTTACCACAGCGATTCATTGATGGGGTTGGAAGAAATTTTGGCAAATTATGAAGAGATCCCTCATGATTTGATTTACTTAGATTCCAATAATAATTATGATATAATTATTGATGATACCACTATTCAAATTAATGAATATAAAGTTTTGAAAAGTGAAGAGTTTCTTGAAATTGGTAAGAATGAGCATTTTGATTTTGATAAACTTGAAGTAGGGACTTTCAGTTTCGATTTTCAAATTGACCATGATGTAAGTCTTAATGGTATTAGTTGTATTTGGGATAAAAACGATGAGAAAATTGAAAAGTGCCAAAAGACTATGTTAGCATATAAAACACCTTATTTGAACGTTGAAAACCCCACGAACGAAAACAATGATATTATTAAATTAGATACTCCAGTTGGGCTACATCCAAAAATATTAGTAAATTTAACTGAAATAAGGAAAACTGATCATCAATGTAATTTGTATATGTTTTTACAACTTCCAATTGAGATTTTTGTCGATCAATACCAATCAGACCCATACTTACTGTTTGGCGAACATGATCTTGAACTACCTGCATATAAACTTAAAGATAAAGCTTGGGGATCCGAGGCCCTTTTCGAACTTGAACCAGGTTTGGTCAACGAAATAACTTTGCATTCCCGATACGTGGAACCTTTGAATAATTTACCAGAACATTTAACTAGTGAAAGATATTTTTCCAGCCACTTAGAGCCAATAGTATTTGAAGAATGTGGTACGGGAATTTTAGGTCTGAATAGAAACCCATTTTATTCAAGAAGTTTCGGGTTAGAATCATTTTTCACTGACGATACATCTTTCAAACATTTAGCAACTAAATCACTTAACATCCCAATTCCAAGACCAAATGCCTCAGACTATTTAACTTCTGTTTACATAACTGCTTTTCTTGTAATTACTTCCCTAGTATATCTGTTTTACACGATATTTGGAACTTCATCAAACAAATCTGAACAGGCAAGCAACTCTAATAAAAGTGCAAATGATTGAAATAGCTACATATTTTATAATATAATGAAAACAATCTTGTTAATTAATAATTTAAAGTTATATATCAGAATATTGTACAGTGGATTAATTATGCATTATATAATTTATTTTTTATGATGTTTCTTGGCGATACGTTTCAATGCTCTTTGTTCATTCTTCATGACACCATCAACCATCTTATATTTACCTCTAATACCCTTTGGTCTTCCAGCCAGACCTTTGTTTTTACCAGATGCAACAACAAGAGTAACCTTAGGTTTTCTGTTTTGCTTCTTAGAAACCTTACGCATCAACTTGGCAATCTCGTCTGCTTTATCCTTTTCGGATTTATCAGCATCATCATTAATTAGACCAGCTTTCTTCTTTATTCTTTCTAGACGAGCAACAGAACGCATCTTCTTTCTAGCCTTGGCTTCCATAACCTTCTTGATAGGACGGGCATTAAGAGCCTTAATCTTTTCTTTAATAGCCATTGCAGCTTCTTTAGTAATTGGTCTATTGATCTTTGAATGTTGCTTCTCATCTTCAAGAAACCAATCTGGTAGATTGTCTACATCTCTAAATGCGTACCTATTGAAACCTTCATTGACAAGATCATGTTTAGTTCTTTGACCTAATGCTAATTGATGTGCTAATGTCATGGCTTCTACTGTAGCAATATCGATATCCTTTGAATGTTTTTCTTTCTCTGTTTGTTTCCTCTCTTCATCTGAGTCATAGTCTGAATCTATTTCATCTTCGTGATTGTAAGTATTAGATACAACTTCAAAATCAGAATTATCACTGCTGTCATTATCACTACTATCAACTTCATTTTCTTCAATTTCAACTTCCTCGATCTTTCTCTTCTTTGAAACCTTATTCAAATTACCAACAGATTCGGAACTAACTTCAGTTGAAGCTTTTGATTGTAAATCTGGAGTAACATTGTTGAAAATTGGGTCACTAAATAACATTTTTGCTTTATTACTTAATTTTGAGCTGCTAGATTCACTTTTGATCTTAGCGATCAAATTATTGATAGCTTCATCATCATCAGAATCAGATGAGAAGTCATCATCTTCTTCAATATAATCTTTTTCTTCTGCTTCTTCTCCTTCTTCCTCATCTTCGCCATCTTTCTTGTCAGTAAACCCAGTCCATTCATCTTCATTATCACCACCTCTGGATTGCTTGGCTCTAAATTTGGCATCTCTTTCGGACTTTCTTTGTTTATATTCACTATACATTGAGTTAAGTTGAGATTCCAAGTCATCAGCTTCACCTTGAGCATCCTTATCTTTCAAAACAATACTTTCATCAATATGGATATCATTATCGTGTGCCAATTCTTCTTCTGTAAAAACCATTCTCTTTTTACCCTTTGCTAATTTGTCTAGTATACCCGTCTTTTCAGCTGATTTTAAGTTGAATAAAGATTCTCTACCAAGACTAGCTGCTTCAATACCGATATCAGTTGGTGTTAACATATTCATTTGCATTCTGGTCAATTCTTTTTGTTTAACTTCATTCTTTTTTCTCTTTTCTCTTCTCAAACTTAATCTTTGCTTCTCTTGCATTTCACCTAATTCTTTGTCAATTTGTTCTTCTTCAGTTAATGGAGTGACTTCAATTTCTTTTTCTTCTTCTTTATCAATGCCAAGTAAGTCTCTCGCAGCTTTTCTCCATTTCAAAATCATTTTAAAATCTTTCTTACCTAAAACTTTCAAATCCTCAATACAAGCCAAGAATTCTTCATTAGTTTGTCTCATTTTCTTCAAAATTTTCCACTCATGATCTTCTTTGTTATAAGTAAATTTATTGTTTTCACCTAACAATGTTATTGGGTCTTCAGTATTAACGAAGTCCATAATTGGTAGTTCGTGGTATAATAGATGATCACCTTCTTCATAACCTTGTCTCTTTCTGACTTTCTTCTCTGGATTGTAAATTTTGGCCTCCATGTTTTGTGGACCATCTGGTAATTCTTCAAAAACTTCCTTAGGATCCAATAATCTTGGATCTAATCTTTTTGGAGCCTTGAAATTCTTACAAACAACAAAAATTTCTGCAGAAACATTTCTTGATGCAGGAGGTTTTGTAGCTTCAACTTTTTCGAATAGTTGTTGGAAAACCCAGATTAACTTATTGTAATCCTTAGATCTGAAAATTTTAGTTACAAAAGTACCACCTACAACTAAATTTTCGGCGGCCAATTTCAAAGCTTGTAAAGTTAAATGAGATTGAGTGAAAGCATCTTGAGCCCAACCTAAACCAACATTTGGAGCACCATCATGCAAGACGGTATCGGCCTTCCAAGTTTTCATATGACCTCTCAGTTTGGATCTACAATCTTCAGTAGTAATATCACTTTGAAATGTAATGACATTAGGCATTGGTTTCATTGGAACGATATCGACACCAATGATTAAAGAATTGACAGGACATAATTTAGAGGCCACTTGACACCAAGAACCAGGAGCAGCACATAAATCAATAACCACTTTAGATTTCTCTAAGAAGTGACCATACTTCTCATTAATCTGGATAATCTTGAAAGAAGAACGGGCACGATAACCTTTCTCCTTAGCAAGGTAATAGTATCTATCTAAACGACCTTTACTATTTTTCTTTTGAGTTTTACCCATTTTTGCTTTTTAATCAAATGTTATGGCCTTGGTCAAATAAAAATGACTTCAGACTCTTGAAAACAGTTCGATTTCTTGTACCTTTTTTGAGTTTAAACAATAAGTAAAATTCCAATATATTAGATGTACTCTGGTAATATATAATAAATTAAATATGAAAACTATACAAATATACATAGCATTCTACCATTTATTAAATTTTAATCAATTAACAGCTAACTCATCTCATCTCATTTCATCTCATCTCATCTCATCTCATCTCATCTCTAATAGCTTTAACTGCTCAGCTCTTAAAATTGAAAAAAATTTTCTTGATCAAATAATACCCGGCCGTCCGTCCTTTTCCTTTGTTTTGATAGCGCCTGGATATTCCCAGAATTGAATCAACTAATGGTGACGGACTCTTGGAATGTCACAAATAGGTCAGTTTCTGATAATTATGTCCAAGTTTACCTTTCTTTTATTTCAAAATTTATATATATATATTGCAGTTTGTAGATATGGTAATGTTGGTCATTTTTTTATGATTATTACGATTCTATATTGTGATTGAAAACCTTTCTTACTTTCTTAGTATTTAGCTCGAGATTGATAAGAAAGATCAAATAAACAAACCCATATAAGTGATGATTGAAACACTTATTAATAATAATTATTTTTTGTTGTATTTGAAGGAAAATCAATTTCGATTTATTATTTGAAGAAGTTGTTCCAACAATTGTTCATGTTCCACAAATATTTGATTGATCCATTTTTTTTAATAGCGATTCATATTTCCATTAAAATAATTTTAATTACCGATGTCATTATTGCTGTTATTTTAAATCATACTAAAAATATATTCCAACAATTTTTTGGAAATTAATGAGAATAAGAGAAATCTGGGGCATTCTTTTATTCAAGAGTTAAACTTGGTTAAACAAACTTAGCATAATAAACAAATAAAAAAAAATTAAAACTGAATAATATCTACTACGGATCTAAATAAAATTTGTCTAAACAGTATTATTTCCACATTTTGTCATTGTTATTTAATAATATTTATTTTTTGTCCGTAAATACTATATTATTGTTATAACAAGTAAAATTATATAAAATATCATTCTTACTAACAAAATATAAATAATCAGCTATCAAATAATGAAAGAAAAATAAAAATTTTATTTAGTGGGAATGACATTTCTATTGGATTATAAAATATTATAAATATGGATATCTAATATATATTTCTTATGAAAGAAATTCTTCAATGGAGATTATGAAAATTATCTTATATTTCATAGCTATATTCTCTTACTCAGTTAATGAATACTATTTTCATTGAGCTTTTTGAATTGGACTCTTTGGACGTAAACTTTCGATTTCAACTTTGATTGGTATATTAGTACCAATTTGAGAGATATTTTTCTTGTATTTCGATGCATCAAAGTTATTTAACATCACATCAGGGCTCATGATAACCCATCCAGGTCTCAACCTCACTGGCTTCTCGAAACCGCTTCTTGTTGGTATAATATGCAATCTTCTTGTGGCGGTAGAGAAATTTTCTGCTACTTTATATAAATCTGATGGTACCGCACCGTCTTTGCTGTTTTCTTTTTCAATGCATAAATCTGTATCTACATTACAATGAATTAAATGGCCATCCGTCGATCTTCTAACAGTACCAGTTATACACATCCAACAGTGCCATTGCATTTTCTCAAAAAGTGTACTATCATCTTTGTCTAAACCTGGGTAAAATGGAGAGTTTTTGTCTACTGGTATAAATACTAATTCTTCACTTCTTCTAAATTTTTTTGCCCAAGGCTCAGTATTCATCAACCTTGTTAATTCATTAATCTTTTGAACACTTGCCCAAATAAATAAAAAACCAGGTTTAGAAACTAGTTTATCTAGGGGTAACTGTGTTAATAATGGGTAAATAAATTGATTATCAGAAAGACAACCTATCATGACAATATCGAAATTAAGTTTTTCCTTATGTATCCATTGATTCAAAGTTGGCACCATTTGCTCTAGACCAACTTTACAACCAAATGGTTTTGATGCATATTCTAACACTTGTTTTTCTTTGTATTCAAGCAATTTTTCTAATTTTGGGTAACCTTCAACTGTATTTTCAATATTTGCCACATATTTTTGTGGGAAAGATTTTCTATGCACATAATTATTTGAATAGTCATTTGAATGAAATTTTTTTGTAGGTTTAAAACTAACATGCTTAGTTTTTGGTGTTTCAACCTTGGTCTCCATATACAAATCGTCAGTAAACATCGTGAATGTCCTATGTAAATGAAATAATAAAGGAATAAAATTTGCAAATAAAAATAATGAGTATTAATTCTCGCACGCCCTATTATTGCTGTTGAGATCTACTATTCTATGGTTTGTTGACCAGGATATAAAGTAAGTTCTTTGTAACAAAGAAAAGAGAACAAGTTAACTGTAAAATAAATTGATCAAAAAACACCTCTTATATATGTGTGTGTTATAAATATGATCAATCAATATATATTTCTATAAATAAATAAGATTCGAAACACTATAATTATTCGATCTCATCATTAAACATTGATGCTTTAGAGTGATAAAAAGTTTAAATTTGATGTGAATCGCTGGAGACATTTGCAAGTTTTGAGGTTCTCTCCAGTCCACGCGCGATCTCAGTGCGAATCGCCTCAGCAAAGTAAGATGTTACAACTTGGAAAAAGATCTGAAACATTTTTTGAAACAACCTCTGAAATTGAATGAGATGAGTTGGAAAGAAGAATACATTGAAAAGGTTTGTCGATGGAAGAATTTGAATAATGGGTCTCATTTATTTAGGTTACAAGAGGAACATATATATATACTTGTAACATCTTCAAAATACCTTATATATATTTGTAGCAGAATTTGATTGTCTATCATTGTTTTATATACTACATATTCATTGTTATACAAGTAACAGATACACTCGTCTAATACAAGATTCAGTTTCATTATAAATATATAAATATATATATATTTATATATATTTACTTTATTTGTTTTTGATTAATTTGAATTATTGAAAAGTATCTTCAAATTATATAAGTTTTATTTATTCGTGATATCTTTATATCTGTATAAAATTCCCAGTTTCCCTTGAATTATGTCATCGATCTTATTTATGAATATTGTTTTATTCATATATAAAATGACATATTCTTTAATAGTATTTTTTTTATAACTGATTTTGTTATTTTATGTTATATACCTTTATGATGTTGATTTGAGAAAAAAATCTAATATATTGGACATATATTTAATTTTTTTCTTTTTCATGCTTGAAATTAATAAATTGTTTCAAACAATTTTTAATTTATTGTATTGTATGTGTCTAAATTACATTTATAATATTGTGTTTTTTTTTCTTTTTTTTTTCTAACGTTTTCTTGGTTTGCATTGTATAGTATAATCATTTATTGTGTTAATTTAGTTTTTCATTAAAATTTCAGATCCTTTTAAAAAGAGGGGAAGTGAGAGTTAGTGAGCTAGAATCATTTTATGTTCGATTTGACTTAAACTTCTCTATAAAACCTCCCCATTTCTAATTCTTCGATAGCAGCTTCAATAATGTCGTCGTCATCGTCATCTTCCATCATTTCTACTGCATTGTATTTCAACATATCCCAACGTCTCCAAAAATCCAGACAGTCTTGGTATTCGTTTGAGTCATAAATATCTTCCAAGTCATCTTTGGCTCTTGCCAATCTGCTCTTCAGTGACTGTAGTTTGACGGAATCTGGTAAATTGGAAACGGTTCTGAGGTCCGAGCCGCTGTCGGTTTCGTATTCTGTAATGTTTGTTACTTCTGATTTGTAATCGTCGTAATCCGAATACGCTTCCGAGTTATCATCCTCTACATCTTGATCTAATTCATTGTCAGTTAAAACCAAGGGTTTGTAAGAGTTGGAAGTGAAAGACTTGACTTGTCTACCGGAGAACTTGGGTTTTATTGATAAGAAACTATCATTGTTTAAAGTTTCTGGTGGATAGTTGAATGTAGGTGAGTTTGCGAATGATAGTGCTGGCAAAGCGGTGGAAGGAGAAGCGGTGGAAGAAGAAGAAGAAGAAGAAGAAGAGCAACGTTTATTTTTTGAGCTCGAGTCGCCATATACCAAAGCCTCAGCGGTTGCAGTAGTATTACAGTAACGGCCCCAAACTTCGTCAATGCATTGTATAATATAGTCGAAACAACGTTCTCTTGCCACCAAATCGTTTTTAAAAAGTTGGGAATGTTTTCTCTGTGACACGGAAAAGGAGCCGGATCTTGAATGTACGGATGACCTTCTCAGAGGTTCATCCTTTATGCTAATATTGTTATTGTTATTGTTATTGTTAGTACAAACGCTTGCATTTGAACTTATGCTTAAATTTCTATTGGTATCATTAATATCCATTGATGACGAATGATTATCTAATTTATAATTATTTGACTGTTGAAAGACGTCATTATAATTTGTGTTATTATTCACATCTGAATCAATACTTGTATTTTCATCTGAATAAGAATAATCATTCTTATTACAATCTGAAATTTTAAAAACTAGTCTTTTCTTATGATTATATTCTGGTTCATTGATATTAGCCTCCGAACAGATACGCTTCAAAGAGACAGTCATATTGTTATGTGAGTGTATGTGAGTGTATGTGAGTGTATAGTAGATCAGTAGATCAGTAGAGAAGGAAGTAGGAAATAATTGTGTAATAAATTTGAGATGCTCAATTAAGGCTTCAAAATAATTGGAGTGTGCAGGGAAACGTAAGTGTGTATATTTCAGTTTGCTTGTAAAGCACGAGCACCGTGTTTGTGTGAGTGTTTGTGGAAGTTGATATATATCAGTGTAAACTGTTACTCAACTGGACACTGGTTTGTTATTGTAATTGAAATAATCTTTATACAAAAAAAGACAAAAGACAAAAGACAAAATATAGATAGTTTCCTTTTTGTCTTACAACCTCAATTGCGGGTAACTGTGCCGTATAAAGTCACCTAACAAACTTTTAAAAATAATTATGTTTTATCCTCTGTTACGAACTACAGAAAAACAAAATAATTATACTGTAATATAATAAATTATACTGTAATAATATATAATAAATAAATTAACACCACACCATAACAATATAAAATTATATAAAATGATATAAAAAGTGGATAATGGGATTCTGATAAAACTTTAAAAATTTAAGAAAATCACTTTCTTTAAATATCAACCACCAATAAAATGAAATTTAAAAAAAAAAACAAAATTAAAAAAATAATTATTTTATTTTTAAGATAAAGTGAATTAAAGAAGAGAGAAGCGAAAGTTTTTTAATTTCACAATAATTTAATTTCACAATAATTAATAATTTAATAATTGTGAAAATGGAAATAAAACGGGCAAGAAGAAAGTGTAGTAGAGACTGAGGGATCCTGTGATTTGATTGGCTGATACGACGCATGTTGGTCCGGGTACGTGCCGTGGGACCAACATGTGTGCGGGTGGGGGGGGGAAGATAAGCCAAGAGAAGAATATGGTGGGCAATGTTATTATTATCTGCGTGCTGGCTGCTGTGTTTTTTTTTTTTGAGTGGAAACAGAAATGTGGTGAACGTAGAGTGCGGTGGTGTATGGGTTTTTGAATCTGCTAAACCAAAGTTTGTCTGTCTATTGCTGATAACGAACGAGTGACCGAGTGTGGTGGCAAGAGGTTGTATGTATACTTAAAAATGGAAACTGAGAGCGAGAGCCCGGATTACCCCACCCCTCGCCCCCGCCCCCCCAAGTTTGGGGTTGATATTATTATTTATTCTATCTTGTAATTATATGCTGAATGCTGAATGCTAAATGCTCTCAAATATTATATAAATGAGCTATTTCTTTTGTTCTTTCTTTGGACACACTGAATGACAGATAATGTACCACCCATCTGGGAGCTATTATGTATTGTTGTATCCTATCTAAAATTTTTGTGACTCACTGTGCAGTTACCCACATGGGTGTGCGACGTGCCAGAGCGCGGGTAACCGTACACCCCCATCTATTTCTTACTCATCCACTCTCCCATACCAACGTAACAATACTCTCTTGTTCCATTAAAATATATATATATATATATATATATATATACAACATATCGGTATGGATTTGTGTCACAATAACACAGTAATGCTAACTTCCGTGCTTCAATTAATGCGTCGAGGAACACCCCCCCCCCCCCCCTATACCCTCCCGCTCACTTACACGCCTATTTTAAGTAAGTTAATGAAATTTAAAAGAAAAAAAAATTAAAGGATGCTCCTAAGATCTTAAACAATATCACACACAAATATATATATATATATATGTTTATATATGTTCATATGTTTATATAGTTGTTATACCGTAATATTCTATTCTTCGCTCTCGCTTGCAACCACTCATTATCGCACTTGCAATGGACTCGACCCCTAACGAACCCACTCCTACTGATAATAATGACAAAAGCTTAGAATCATCCATATTGGCTTCTTTAGAATCGATCACCAGCGTATTCGATTTGGTCTTCTTCTTAAGAAGCATAGGAGTGATAAGCGAAAATAATTTCTTTTATAGAAACTTGAATAGAAGTAAAATTGGTTCCAAGATTTGGTTCATAACTCTATTACTCTCTATAAGGAAATTATATAAAAACATAACCAATTCAATCAATTTGCTTCAATTACTGAAGATTGAAGAAATTAAATTTAGTGCCACTGATAAAATTGGTTACAATCAAAATTCAAGCATCATCATTGAAAAATTTAAACAAAATAAATTAATTCTTAAGCAAAAAATTAAGAATTTCATGATTGAATTGATACAAGATATAATTTATTTAATCATTGTCTCATTGGAAGTATTTAAAATAACAATATCAAAAAAATTAAATAATAGATTAGAAATTTTATCAAATGCAATCTCCATGTTGAAATTCTTCTCATTAGAATCGATACCAAATTAATTTTGTATCGCTTCAGAAAGACAAAAAATATATTATAATAATAAAATAAAAAAATGAATTATTATTTGATCGCACTCATTGCATATACATAATACATACACATATAATAATTAATAGTCATGCATACTTTACATATCACAACTAATAATAAGATATTGTCATTGCAAAAACAAATGACATTAATAATTTATTCTATCTATTTTAAACCTAGTTCTTTTAAGAATGCATCCTTGGATGGTTCTCTGCCTAAGAATTCCTTTAAATTGTCATTAATTTCACGTATACCACCTCTGGCTAATATAATATCTCTATATTCAACACCTGATTTGGTATTCAATGGATCCTTAGCAAACTTAGTGTAATACATGTCAGTGGCAAAAACTTCAGCCCACATATAGCCGTAATAACCTGCAGAATAGGAATCTGACATGATATGTCCAAATGAATCATAACCTTTACTCAATTGATCACCGTTTTCAACGAGAGAAGTTTCTTCCCTTAATCCATTCCATAAGTGAGGTAAATCTAACTTATCAATCTCACCATCCTTGGTGGTAGTATGCACTTTCATATCAAATAAACCGAAATGCAATTGTCTTAAAGCAAATAATGCACCATTTACGTGTTTAGTGGCAATTAATGAGTTTAACAAAGATTCCGGAATGGTTTCGCCGGTTTTGTAATGTTTAGATAGAGATAACAATTCGTTTTTATTCCAAGTCCAGAATTCTAACATTTGAGATGGAGCTTCAACAAAATCCCATGGAACAGCACCAGGACCATTAAATCTACCAATTCTGTTGTTACCCACCAAATCATGGATACCGTGACCCAATTCATGGAAGAAGGTTGTGATTTCATTATGTTTCAACAAAGCCGGTTTGTCAGCAGTCGCAGCAGAAAAGTTACAAACCAATGCAGTGACTGGGTATACCCTTGAAGAATTTTCATCAATGTACGATGGACCTAAACCAAAATTAGCAGCATGTCCATATTTACCTTCTCTTGGATGCAAATCAAAATAGATCCAACCAACAAATTCCGGGGCTTTAGGGTCATCAATTTTCCAAACTGCAATTTGTTTAACTTCATCATTTGCCCAAGAAGTCTTTAAATTCTTATCTGTTTCTTCAATAAATTTTAGATTCATGACAGTCTCGTATATCTTTAACATACCTTCGATAGTAGATTCAACTGGATAATATTCTGAAATTTTTTCCAAATCAACGTTAAAATTATCCTTTAAATACTTGTTATCGTAATAACGATGATCCCAGACATAATAGTGATCATCGTATGGTATATTCAATTCTTCTGAATCTTTCTTTTTGATTGATTTTAAGATTTCAATCTCTTTCGCACCTAAAGGTTTTAATTTATCTCTTAAATCTGTTAAGAAATCTAAAACTGTATCTTGGTTCTTGGCCATTTTAATATCCAAATTATAGTCTGCATAGGTATCATATCCCAAAACCTTACCTAATTGATATCTTAATTTCAAAGTATCTATAAATAATTTTTCATTTTCGGGGACTTTATTTTGATCAGCATTAAATGCAATCTTTCTAGTATTTGGATTTTTAGCAGTTTTCAAGACTGGGAAAATATCTGGGTATTTGAAAGTAACTTTATACTTTTCTTCACCAGTTTTTTCATCAACGAATTTTTCAAATTGTTTCATAACATCATCAGAGACACCATCTAATTCATCTTTAGTGAATGCAACAAATTCATTTTGTTCCCCTAAATTTTTAGAAAATTGTAATGAATTTAAAGCAATTTTTTTCTTAATATCTTTAATTTGATTTCTTTTCTCTTCACTTAAATTTAAACCTGAACGAACGTAATCCTTATGACATTTTTCAACGAACTTAAAAATTTCGTAGTTTTTAGCATTTGCAATCTTTGAATCATTATAATTTGAATCATTTTTAATTTCATTAAAGATTTTATCGAATTGTTCAAATAAATCGTATCTTAATGAAACTTCAATATCGAAATTAGTAATTAATTCTGTAGCCTCTAATGAGGAATCTCTTATTAATTTATCCTGGGAGACATGTTGTAAGAAAGTCAATTGATTAACAAGTAATGAATTTTTATTTTCAAAATTAATTGAAGGAATAATGAAATTATCGATAGTTGGTGTTTCAATTGCCACTAAATCATTATAAAAATTATTAGAATCATCAATCAATTTTTTAGCTTCAGTTAAAATTGATTCTGGAGTATAATCCCATTTAGGAGCCAATTGAGGAGAAACAAAATTAAAATCGGTCTTTGTCATATTTGAATTGGAAAAAGAAGAATAAAAATGCAAGCCTTGGTAACCTTGATTATATATACCGATAGCCACAGCAGGAATAGCAATAAAAGATAAAATAAAATTCTTGTTTCTGATAGATTTAACTGAACTAAATAATTTATTCGATAAAAATTGATTCATCCAGTTTAAGTTATTGATTTCTCACTTTCAAACTCTATTCTTTCCTGTTAGAGTAGAGTATTATCAAAAAAACAAAAAACAAAACACAACAAATAAAGATTTAGATCAATAAAGAATAAACATATAGATATATATATATATATCATGTAGAAACATTAAATATCCTTGTTAATTGCAAATATACTGAGATCTAGAAACTTTTCATTATTCGTTTCAACGTTGCAGTTGGGCTGAATTACCACAAAACCTCGACCAGAAATGAAAAGAGAGGCAACTCTCATCAATTGGGGTGGTTGAGCTCGACCGACGCTATCAAGTCTACGAAGGTCATCGATTGTAGCAACACATTCCAAATCTCGGTTCCGGTCCCCCCCCCCCCGTCCAGTCGTGTAAAGGTACATGATATAAGAAAAAATGAGGAAGCTTGGGCGGCTAATTCATCTTATAATATATATAATATATAATATATATATATATATATATATATTATAACGAGGGAGAATTGTGATCTTTAAGAAGATTGTACATTTTGTATCATTCACATATAAGAAAATGTTCAATGTGTTATTTTATTACATAAAAGGCAAGAGCTATCATACCTGTAAGTAGTTGTTATGAATGGTTTGTCCAATTTTTTATTTTTTTTTTCTAATATCATATATTGTAAACAAATGATATTACATTATATACATGGATATTGTTATGATAAGCATTAGAAAATTTTCATGTCATTACGATTACATTGACTCAATGTTACCCCATAAATAATTATTGATGATAACTACCCAAGTGGTCGAATTATTTTATATCAGGTTTAAAATCAGAGAGGTTATATAATTTTAATTATATAAGAATCTCGTAATATAATGGAATAAGATTTTAAAACTCAGTGTCTCTTTTTTTAATTATGGGGGTTTTGGTTTTTTTTCTTTTTGATTGAACCCCCAGGCTTTTCTGCCTCTTCTTTCGCTTTTTGGCTCAGTTGGCGTCCAATTAAAAATGAAGAAATTTATGGTCATGTGACTTATATGGTTTATCTGGGAAGGTATTGGTTGCAATATTTACCCGGGTAATATCACTTTCATAGTACTTTCAATTCAATACTATGAACCAAACCCCAGCGGACAAGGACATGGACAAGTACTTCTCACTAATATTTCCTATACAATATTATGACAATAATTATGGGTGTTGCGAGAGATTCATACTTATTTTATTCAGTGTAAGTTTTTTTTTGAAATTATCATCCAATAACTATTGGTATAGAAAAAAATAATATAATGGGTGAACAGTTTTCAATTTAGGATTTTTGGTGGAAATTATTTTTGAATGTGTAGTGTGCATCCTGCTTTTTATTCTTTTTCACTATGGGTTGTGTTTTTATTACAACTTGAAATCAATCTCCTTTATATTTAAAATTATTGATTATTGCAAGTTTTAGTGGTACTATGTTTTTTTGATATTAATTTTAATTTACTATGCTACTTAACAATCATATATTGTCATATTTTGTTTAATTAATACCAAAGGTTTTTTTTATTAATTTTTGGTTTAAAAAGTAATTGCATATCTTCATAGTTGATATTATCTAACGTCAAGAAAATAAACGGTAATCTAGAATTGTGTTTTCAATATAAGAAGAACAAAGAAATCCAACCAAGCATTCTATTCCAATAACTAAAGGAAAAAGAACTTTACAATATACCATAAGAACACATTATTACAAAATATATATTCGAAATGTCTGAACAAAAAAATAACGGTACTGTTGAATTAACATCCACAAAATCTATTTTAAATGATAAATGGGACGTCGTATTATCAAACATGCTAGTCAAAACCGGTTTAGGTTTTGGTGTTGGTGTTGTCACTTCTATACTATTATTCAAACGTCGTGCTTTCCCTGTATGGTTAGGCATTGGTTTTGGTCTTGGTAGAGGATATTCAGAAGGTGATGCTATTTTCCGTTCTGCTGCAGGTTTAAGATCGTCAAGGGTCTAATCATATACCATTAAATATTTATTATCAATGCAGCCTAAACATAAGCTAATCAGATAGCATATACATTTTAAAACTTTAGAAAATGGTACTACAATAAAATAAGATCACATTTGGAGGTTCTTATTTTTTTTTTTTAAATATTCAATGTACATAACAAAATATAATAATAAATTAAGTGAATACTCAATAATCGTTACTAGGAACTGTTTATTCTTATTCTAAATATATTATGCTTATTAAATTATTGATGCTTATATGTGTCTGTTCGTAAATTAAAATAAATATATATTGTTATTTACGATTCTTGGAGACTAATTGTGATATTTTGTCTCCTATGCTGATTGAATTCGAAATTATGAATGATGTTCTTATTTTATAACGAAAACCCTGAAATCATTTCTATTTGTTGCAACATATGATCGTCGGTCTCTTTCTTTTTGGCATCTATTTGCTCTAATATTTTACGGTCTTCTAGCTTATCGTTATTTAAATTCTTTGCCTCCAGGATATTTGTATTTGACTTACCTTTCTGATCATCTAATTGATTCAAAGCATTTATGTCTTCAGAGGAGATCAACTCTTGTTTATTAACCTTATCTAACTTGAATTTCGTACTCTTCTTCATCTGCGAGGATATCTTCTTTTTAATATTCTTATTCTCTTTAACATTTTTGTTACCTCTGAAACTCTTCTTATTACCACTTTTAGCCATTCTGTGAGTGTCGATCGATGCTCTTAATTCTATCTTCTTCCTGATAACGTTCTCAAATGAGTTTTCTTTTACAACATTCACACAATTTAACAAAATATTCAAGTATTGTAATTTTAAAAAAAAAAAACATAAGGTAACTAGCATTCACTTAATAATATGAACAGAATAAGAACAAGATGAGATGAGATGAGATGAGATGAGCTTCTGAGTTTACAAAATCAATTATAAAGTGAATATTTCAAAGATTTCAACATATATTTTTGGTAAAATTATAAATGAAATATTGAAATTCCAAGCATCTGTACGAGCAGTTGTTAGTGCCACTGGGGTCTAAAATTGAAACTTCTCAAAAAAAAAAAAAAAAAAAAAAAAAAATTTTTCAAGAAAATTTTCTGTTAACTTTACATTTGAATCAATTAAGCTACAATTATTATGGAAGATATGGAAGAGATGAGATGAGAATTAATAAATTAAGATTAGAGTCAACTTCTTTAGATGTATATATTTTATAATGGGGACTTTACAGATTTTTGATTATATATTGTTCTGAACCATTTTATATTAGTTGATTAATATCTTGTATGTCGGTCTGACATTTGAAGAAAAATTATTTATCAATTTTTAGCATACATACGACTAGAGTAGGATACTAAATAGTATATATACTAATTAGATTATCAAGATTAAAAATGGTTTCTACTCATAATAAGGATAAGCCTTGGGATACAGAGGATATTGATAAATGGCAAATTGAAGAATTCAAGCCTGAAGACAATGCTTCGGGTTTACCATTTGCTGAAGAATCTAGTTTTATGACTTTATTTCCAAAATATAGAGAAGCTTATTTAAAATCGGTATGGAGTGATGTTACTAAAGCTTTAGAGAAGAGTCATGTTTCTTGTACTTTGAATTTGGTCGAAGGTTCTATGACTGTTAACACAACTAGAAAAACCTTTGATCCTTATGTGATTTTAAAGGCTCGTGATTTGATTAAATTATTGGCACGTTCAGTACCTTTCCCACAAGCAGTTAAGATTTTAGAAGATGATATGGCTTGTGATGTTATTAAGATTGGTAATTTTGTCACTAATAAGGAAAGATTTGTTAAGAGAAGACAACGTCTTGTGGGTCCAAATGGTAACACTCTAAAAGCATTGGAATTATTAACCAAATGCTATATACTGGTACAGGGTAATACTGTAAGTGTAATGGGTCCATTCAAAGGTTTGAAAGAAATTCGTCGTGTGGTTGAAGATGCTATGAAGAATGTCCATCCAATTTATCATATTAAAGAATTAATGATCAAGAGAGAACTAGCAAAGAAACCAGAATTAGCCAACGAGGACTGGTCAAGATTTTTACCAATGTTTAAGAAAAGAAATGTTGCTCGTAAGAAGTCAAAGAAACCTAAGAAGGAAAAGAAGATTTATACTCCATTCCCACCTGCCCAATTACCTAGAAAGGTTGATTTGGAAATTGAAAGTGGTGAATATTTCTTAAGTAAAAAAGAGAAAGAAGTGAAGCGTTTACAAGAACGTAGAGAACAACAAGCTGAAAAACAAGTAGAGAAAGACAATGAAAGAAGCAAGAATTATATTGCTCCAAAGGAAGAAAAATATGTAAGTACTCTTGATAAATGATAGACCACAACAAGAGATGAATCATCAAAACTAGCAGCCAATTGAGCTTTTTCGAATTAATCATCATAACAATAAGAAGTTGAATGATTTGAGTATTTTGTCTGTAAAATATAAAATTCCATAGTCACAATATTTATCTAACAAGAATGCACAGATAAATATAATATAATATAATATAATATAACTAGCATTTAAAACTGAAATAAAGTAAAACTTAAAAATTTAGTACTTTGTTGATGTTAATTATATAAATTTATATATGATAAATTCATTTGAGACTTTTGAGACTGATATATCAAAAATATATATTTCTAGTCCTTGAGAATGCTCATTCTTTACTTTTTCATCTATCCAAACACCCACAATTTAAACAAATACATTTAGTTTGAGCTTACCATATATTCTTAAAAGGTCATCACATCACCTTTTAGATTTAACGCGTTAATAATTTTTATTTATCCATTTGGTTAACGCGATATTCTATTGTATACTTTTAATCTGTGCAATTTTGCAGATTCTACTTTTCGATGAACAAGTTTACTGTATTTAATTGTTCAAGAATCAAAGTTTTTTCATATTATATGAGTAATATAAAAACATATACGTACACATTCTTATGGTTTGGTTAATTCAACCTGAACAACTTTTAATAGTATAAAATTAATCGAAAATAAACAAAGCAATAAGGTTTCAAATATTCAAATATACAGACATAGTATGGATTCATTATTCGAACACCTGGAGCATATCCAAACTAAAAAGAGAACTACTTACAATAAGGTGTTAGATAATATACTAGATGAACAAAGTGATTCTGAAGTCACTACTGCAAATGTTATTTCAAAAGAATTACCTGAATTACATGGTAGCATATTATTTGGAAATTCTATTATCAATGGTATAAAAGATAGACTTAATAAAATCGGGAATAAAGATAGTAGCAACAATGATGATACTTTAAAGGAGACCAATAATGAAGAAGAATCTGAAGCTACCCAAGTTTTTCCTCAAACGCAGATGATAGAAAATTTATATGAAGGTGGTGAAGATTTAGAAACTGAACTGTTTAATAATTCTTATAAGAAAACTCAAATTATCACTGATACTACATTAACACAAGTAAATATAGAAGAAAATGCAACAAAAACGCAAAATACTCAAATAATATCCACACATGGAGTTACTCATAATGAAGACGTAGATACATGCAAAGAAACTCAAACTATTACAACACAGATCACAACTCAAGCTGTACCAGAAACATCTACGACACAGTATATCACACAACCAACACAAATTTCTGGTGACATAAATGAGCCAGAAAATTTAATATCAACTATAAATGATTCTGTCCTAGGTAACACAGAATTAAAGATAACTGAAATTGAAAGACAACTGGAAAAAGAAGAGCAACTTGCAGAGGCTAAAAATTTTGGAACAGAGCATAAACCAATAGAAAAAGTGATTATTTCAGCTAAGAAGTTCTCAAAAGAAGATTTTTTAAACGAGTTTGATGAGTCAAGTGCATCTGAAGATGAGAACACAAAATCTATAATTGATACGAATATTGGTATAACTGAGACCAGCAGAAGTGAAAATAAACCAAAAATTTTATTAGAGGTTAAATCAATTAATGGACTAGGAAACTATGAACATAAAATAAGGCAAAAAATGAATGAAGAAAAAGTTTTAGAGTTATCAGAAAGTGATGAAGATGAATGCTCCAATTTACCTCCATCAGTTACATCAAAAGCTGTCATTTTAAATATAAGGGCCAAAAAGATAAAAAATAAACCCATAGTGGAGAAAGCTAAACAAGACACTAGTCTCAAAGCTCTGCATAATAGTTTAAAACAGGCTAGTAAAGAACAAATTTTAAATTATCAAAAAGAACTAATGGAAAAGAAAGGTATTAAAATAGAAGATTTAGAGAAAGAAAATGAAATTGTGGAAAACTTGTTAGAACAAGAAATTGCCAGAAATAACAGGATTAGACAAAGAGAAAAACAAAGAGAGCAGGAGAAGGCTGATGAGGAAAACAATAACAATTATGATGATTTTGACTATAGTGCTAATGAATTAGAAGACTCTGATATACCAGGAAGTGAAAACAACTATAGTGATAGGGATTCCAACCATTCAGAAGAAAATAGTGGTGAAGATAATAAGTCTGTTGATGAAAATAATGAAATTGAAGCAGAAGAAGACAGTGATGAAGATGAGGAGATGTTTACTATAGGGAAAAGGACTCATAAAAAGACTGATATTAAAGACGATTCTGATTCAGATACCGATACACAATTTTCTGGTGAAAAAGAATTAGTGACAGCCAATACTATCAATTTGGGTCATTATGGGAATAATATCATTCATCAAAATTCAGATAAGTCAGATATTGAAGAGGAAGTTGATAATGATGATGAACAATATAAAGCTATGATTGATGAGGAAATTAAGAAGCAAAAATTGTTAGAGAAGAAAGAAGCCAAAAGATTAAAAGAGATGAAAAAATCTGGTGTATCAAAAATGTTTGAGGTTGAAGCTGAAGAATCAGAAGATGAATGGCATGGTATAGGTGGTGCTGATAGTGATTTTTCAGATGCTTATGATTCAGAGTTGGAAAAAATGATTGATGATTACAGCAGACAAAATTTTAATCCTGATGAAATAAGAGAACGTCTTGCAAATGAAAACAGAGAAACGGATCTTGCTATGGTTAATAAAATTCTATACGATATAAAAAATGGTGGTTTCCGCACTAGAAAGAGAAACAACCTTGATGTGGAATTTAGTGAAGATGATGATGATGATCTGAGAGAATATAGAGCCAAACGTAAAGCTTTAATGAGAGAGAAACGTCTTGATATTGATGGTGACAAAAAATTAGTTAAAAATCCAAAATCCAAAGCATTTTTTGAGAGTATTGTAGACGATATAACAGAAAACAAGAATCCATTTGACCAAATGGATACCAGTATAGAACAAATTGTTGAAGAGGAAACAAGGGTAGAAGAAGGTGGTAATATTGAGGAAACTACCAAGTCAACATCTTTAAGAAAGACAAAGAAAAAGTTTGTTATATCAGAGGAATTTGTTCAAAGAAGTCTGTCATTCTTAAATACCAGTAATACTCAAAATGAATTTGAAATTAACAGTCAAAATATTGCTGATGGAAAGCCAGGATCCACCGCTGATCTGTATTCATTAAAACGTCATAGTTCAATTAAAACACTTCAGTCAGTCTCTAGCTCTCGTTCAAGTTCTATTTCATCTAATTTGAATGAACATTCCACTCAAAATAGTGCCTCGTTATTCAACGATTTAAGAAAGACCTCAGTAATGAATTCTTTCAGCTCTGAAGTTGATATAAATTCTAGGTTCAAAGAAGGTTCAAAATCGGTTAAAGTATTAACATCTTATAAAACTGTGGGTAGTGCTCGTGCATCAATCACCTTCATGGGCGCATCAAGGAAATTGGTTGCCCCCAAGAAAAGTAGACTATCAGTATCAACAAAGGCTAAAAGTAGAGCACCTTCAAATAAATTATTTGATATGCAAGAGGGCAGCTTCGATTAACGATTTGTTTTTGATTTTATTTATCAGCCAAAAATTCAAAAGATATCGTTGTTATTAATTATTTATCATGAGCTAAAGTATTGTTATTGTGTTTTTTATTGTCTATAAATAGGTTATATTGTATGAATATTATTACAAATGATTATTTAAAATAGTAATTTTATCTCTGTATTTAAAGCATCATGTAATTGATCGTATGAGACCCTATCCTTTACGACTGGGAAATTTTTTGAAGTGTTATTCGATCTGTGAGAATGGTTCTTCAGATTTGTGGATAAGTAGTGGTTTCTAACATTATTGGTGTTAAGTTTCAATCCACTTGGGCAATTGTGTATTCTCTTGCCAACTTCTGAACTAACTACATTTGAATTTCTAATGGAACTATCCTGAGTATCCGAATTTGATGACATTAAGGGGAATAAATTCCAACTGTCAAAGAAAGAGGATTTATTGGAATTTATTGTGGCAGATTTTGACGGTAGTTGTTTTTCTTGTTTTTGAGTGAATTTGCTTAATAAATCTTTTGAAGTTACTCCATTAGTATGAGTATATATGCCATTTGGAGTCTTTTTACTTGGGCTAGCATTTTCAGTAGATGATGTAAAATGCTCAATGGTAGCTGCCGTAGTGGAGACAGATGCAACAGTTGGTTTATAAAATGATGAAAGTTTAGATTGTCCATAAAAATACGGACCCACTTTTCTCTTGAAGGAATTTTCAAGTTTTGTTGATAGGATACTTTCATGAGAATTGCACCTTCTTAATTGATTCATAGGTTTTCCATTATCGCTAAAAAGTGTCTTTTTATTCGAAGTACTTGTGCTAGACTGTATATAATCATCTAGTGATTGATCGGATATAAATGGTAAATTGTTGGCAGATATTACAGTTTCCTGATCTGAAACATTATCTAAAAGCGAATCTCTATTGGTTCCAGTTGGTTCACCTTGATTATGATCTTTGTAATCACGATAATTATTTGTATCGACATAATCCTCGAACAACGAAATTGAAAATCTTTGGTTATTTTTAAATAGAGAATTATAAACTTCATCATCATTTTTACGATGGTTTTTTTTGTTAGATGATTTTTTTTTAGAATTTAATCCTGTATCATAAGAGATTGCATTTCTTAACACTTTGTGGTTTTTATTATCATTTGATGCCGGTACATAATTGTCATCTTTAATTAACTTGGAATTTTTTTCATTATTATCCTTTGTAGAATTTTCATTGCCATTTTTATAAATATTTTGTTCATCTTCATAAAATCTGACAGTTTTTCCAACGTTTTGTAAATCCAATTCTTTAGACATTCTTTTTTCATGCTTCTCTACAACTTTTAATGGTTTCAAGTTCATTGATTCGATTGAACTAGTCCTTGTTGATAGTTTTTTCGGTGAATTTTTATTTAATTTATTGGAAGTGGCCAAATGGTTTAATTTTTCAGTTATATCTTGAAACTCAAACACCAGATCTTCGATATTCTTATGATCGAGACTGAAATGTCTAAAATTGTTTTTCTTTGCATTTAGTTTATCTCTAATGAATTCCGATCTAACGTACAGTGAGTTTAATTGTGACATGTACAGATCATAAGTCCTTCTCAATGTCTTTAAATTGTCTTGCGAGCCATGTGTTTCCTTGTCTCCCTGGGCCTCAGTGTTGTTCACAGCATCATCCCTATGCAATTGCTGTTGTCTTAATATCCACAGGTCTAGTTGCAATATAGCCTCTTGAGACCTCACTAGTAACTTTTCTGATATTTCCTCCAGGCTTGAATTTGAAGAGTTCATCTTGGTGGACCATATAGGGGCTGAAAAGGTAAAATTAAGGAACGAATTGATTCAAATAAAGTATATTATAAGCAAATGAATTTTTGGAAAGTGATGGGTATTAGATGAATGAGTTTGTATGGGGGGAGTGTCTTGCACCTTATTGTATGACGGTATTAATATATGATAAGTGCAAAAGTAGAGTCTCTAAGAGAGAATAATTTGTCGATATAAACTTGTAAATATTGATATATATATATCGATAATTACAATAAAAATAAAATTATTAAAGTGTAGATAAAAGCAACAATGATATTTTTCACTGTACAGATCAAAAATGTAAATAAATGAAAAAAAATAACATACATAATAAATATTAACTACTAGTTAAAAGAGGAAAAAGACGATGCGAAAAATTGCCGTGAATTGTGAACGGGGGAGGGGAGGAGGGGAATGCGATGATGTCTTATCGTACAAAGTGATAATACTGCTAGCCAAAGTGCAATGTGATACTACCATCCGAAATTGGGTAGTGCAATGATACCAATACGATCAGATATACCGTTGTTGGACGCATACAATCACAACAACATATATATAGTACACTCTCTATTTAACCATTTCCCATAGATGTTCAGGGCCACAGATCTGAAGAGGACAACCGCACGACGTATGCACACTGTCTATGATATTTTATATATATAGCGTGAGAGTGATGAGTTAACAGTTACCCTCCACAACCACTGCTCATTGCTTCCCACCATACACCCATACACCACAATGCACCACAATGCAACACACTTATCTCGGTGATTCTTTCCGTCTCATTGTTTATATTCCACATACTTAAATTATAAGATAAAATGGGAAAACAGATAAGCGTTGCGAGAAAAAAGAGAATTTATTTTTCTGTTTTTCTTGTTGCTGTTTTGTTGACGTCCTCCATTAAAAGAAAGAGATTAAAAAAATTGCGAGATAAGCAGGTGGACATCAATATCCACCTGCTCTGTCGAGTGGATCTTAATGTCCACCGACTCTCAACCGCTAAATATGGGTAATTAACTACCTCCTGGGTAGTCAGCGATGAGCTGGTTCTCCCCTCGCAGCGGAGTTTAACGTGCACCACAAGGTCTTCTTGACTATATAATAATTGCTTTTATTTACATAATTTTTTTTTATCAAGAATGTTAATTCTATTCTTGGTTCATACATTACTAGTTAATTGTTTTAATGTTATTATTTTCATATCGTTATCAAATATTCACTATCATACTTTTATCTCATTGTTGTTGTGATAAAAGTATATTTCTCTCTTCTTTTCATAATGTTCTAAATGAGGTTCATATACCATGAAATATATATATTCAAAGAAAGGGAAAAAATTTGATATATAAATGGCACTGAATTCAATTGTTAAAACTTTTATAACTTATCTTTTAAAATATTCGTTTATTAATATATATTTGTATGTAAATTAGCATATCTATAATAATTTATATAATATAATAAAAAAAGATAACTAAAACAACATAATTTATATTATATTTGGTTTGTTGAAGTATAAATTATTATTTTTAGGGAAACAAAAAATGTCACAAGTTTATAACAAAACTCCTTTGTTAAGACATTTCTTCCAAAACCAAAATCAAAAAATTCATAATCTACCACAATTTTTTTTGAAATATGAATGTTTTCAACCAAGCGGTAGTTTCAAAAGTAGAGGTATCGGTAACTTAATTCAATCCAGTTCAATTGAGATCAGAAAAAATTCAAACAAATCACCAATGGTTTTCTCAAGTTCAGGTGGTAATGCAGGTTTAGCAGCAGCTACAGCCTCAAGAACATTATCGCTACCTTGCACCGTAGTCGTCCCAACAGCGACTAAACAAAGAATGGTGCAAAAAATAAAAGCTACTGGTGCAAACGTAATCATCAAAGGTAACCATTGGAAAGAAGCCGACACTTATTTGAAATCAAATGTTTTAAATAATATTGATAAAAAATTGTTCGAACCAATTTATGTACACCCTTTCGATAATGAAAAAATTTGGCAAGGTCATGCAACTATGGTTGATGAAATTATGCAAACATGGAATGAACAGCGTATACCAATAGAAAAAGTTAAAGGAATCGTGTGTAGTGTTGGAGGTGGAGGCTTATATAATGGCATCGTACAAGGTTTGGAAAAATATAACTTAGCTGATAAAATCCCAATTGTCGGCGTAGAAACACTAGGATCACATGTATTCAACACTTCATTAAGAACTGGAAAACCAGTTCAATTTGAAAAAATAACCACCATTGCAACTTCTCTCGGAACAGCTAATATCTCCAACAAAACTTTTGAATATGCAAAGAAATATAACACAAAATCTATAGTAGTTGATGATTTAAAAGTTGTTGAAACTTGCTTGAAGTTCACACAAGATACTAACATGGTTACTGAACCAGCCTGCGGTGCCGCTTTACACATGGGCTACAATACAGATCTCTTGGAAAACGCAATAGGTAAAAAACTAACCTCTGACGACATTATATTAATTATTGCATGTGGAGGTTCTTCCAATACAGTTCAAGAATTAGAGACATCACTTCTTGACTTGAAAAATAAAAATTATGAAACTAAAAAAATCATGGATTATCCATTCATTGAAGTACCAAGTTTCGCAAGTCAATTGAAAATAGTTTAAAATTATATTTTTCAAAGTTTACACATATATATAGATTATATAGATTATTTCCTATTAAACACTTTATATAAATTACAATTAATATACATTGCATCTAACATAACATAACTAACTGTTTATTGTATTCGATTTTATATCAACCCTTTTTCCGCCTTTGCGCTTCTCAATTAATTTTGGACAATTTATTTTCGAGGTGACGCGGACGCCTGATCCCAACGTCGCAAAACATCAATAACGTAACTTAGGTGTCAGTGAAAACAGTACCCAAGAGAACAGCAAGTTCTGAAAATATATTGAATAAATTAATGAAAGAAAAGCTCGATTTAGTTAAATTTGCGGAAATGGTAAAAGTTTGGGATCTTATAGTTAATAAGGTAGTTTTATTTGAGGGTAGAGGGGAAGGTAGCCGAGTTGAGATGATGTTGGATGAGTTTGTAGGCAAAGGGTTGAACATTGGTATTAGCAAGATGATGAAGAAAGTG
>JAJLTH010000071.1:53004-65689 GCA_030568035.1 Tetrapisispora nanseiensis | reverse complement strand
CCCCCCCCCCCCATACTGAAGATGTTTAAGCCTAAATAATATTTCTTTATAGAGATGTTATGTGTTTTTATTTTTTCTTTATACCCAAAGTAAATTCGAACCCGAAATAGTAAAAAGATTAACTTATTGGTAATAAAATTTATGATACTAGGATTTCTTTTTTTGGAAATGTTATATAATTATATTGTAAGATGAAATATTGTTACTAAAATTATGATATATATTAATTTTAGATTGAAAGAATTTGTTGCTATGGTTAATTGATTATTGTTATTGCGAAGATTATATTTATTTTTCGTATTAAAATGAAACGTTAAAGGCCAACAATAAAAAGGAATATAAAATTACAACTTCCCTAATTTGACAATTCAATTAATTAATATTGCCAAATATTTTATTTAAAATTAATAAATAAACTTCTGATTATATTATACAATTTGACTAATTTGGAAAAAAATACTTGAATTTTCTTAATATTCATTTTAATATACGAATAAGTTGGGTAGCATTGTGATTAAAAATAAATATACTGAAATGAGTACCGAGACATCCTCTTCTAAACCTAAACAATTTTGGAAAACTTTTTTAAATAACCCAAAAAGTATATCAAGTGATTCTTTGGTATCAACGCAGACTGATCAACCAGAATTTAGTGTAACATCGGGTTCTAAACTTTTGAGGAGACCGACAATCAACTCTAAAAGCATAAGCACGCCATCTAAATATAATACAACAAATATGCCTTCGTTTAGGAATGAACATGAAAAAATTAATGAAGATTCAAATTTCAAAAGCTATAGAGACGATTTTATTCTTAATACACATGGTTTTACCGGTACTGTATTTGGTACCTCTTTACATGAGTCACTGAATGCTGCAAGTGCAGAAGTTATTGTACAGAGTGAATTAGTGAGTTTTGGTAGAATTCCAATTGTAGTGGCCAAAAGTGGTGCATATCTAAAGGCAAATGCATTGGATGTTTCAGGAATATTTAGAATATCTGGTAGCAATAAAAGAGTAAAACAATTACAACATATTTTTTCAACGCCTCCAGATTTTGGATTAAAATTTAACAGTTGGGATACATATACAGTTCATGATGTAGGTACTCTTTTGAGAAGATATTTGAATAATTTAAATGAACCTCTGATACCGTTACAATTATATGAAAAGTTTAGAGAGCCATTGGAATCTAAGCCAAAATTAATGAAATATATTACAGAAATGAGCAATACAAAACCTGCAGTACCAAACATAAATGAGCAAACTGAGGAAGAAATCAATAGGCAAAAAAAGAAAAATAAAAGCAAGAAAAGAAAGATTGCAAAAGATATTAAATCAAGTATAAACGAGTATAAAACTCTATTTTCACTATTATCTGATGAATCAAGACAACTAACTATATATTTACTGGATTTATTGAGTTTATTTGCAAAACATTCCGATAAAAATTTAATGACTGGCAAAAATTTATCAGCTATTTTCCAACCATCGATGTTATCTCATCCTGATCATGATTTAGATCCAACTCAATATGAAATATCAAGAATTGTTGTTGAATTTTTAATTGAATATTCTTATAAATTACTTCCTTATATTTTGAAGCTGAAGAACAATACTGCTCCGCAACCAAAAAATTATTTCGGTGATAATTCGGTATCTGACCAACATATTAATAAAGATACTACTAATAATAATTTATCAGCAAACAACAATTCAACAAAGACTCAACAAAATAGAAAGTACTCTAAATCTTTTAGTTCAGTTTTGAATCCTCCTGATATAATTGCTAGCACAATGAAAGATACAGTAGATAGTGATTATACAAGTGGTGCTGATGAGAATAAAGACGTCGAGAGTGATGGATGTTCCATTAACTCTAACTCCTCTGTAGAATTAGATCCAAATAATGATGAGGTAAGATCTTTAGTAAATAATAACGAATTACATGTAACAAACGTTATAAGCCCATCATCTCCTGAAAGACAGGGCCGTCGGAGTAGAAGAGCATCGTGGCTAAATAAACTCTATAGTAAGTCAACATCTAGATCTAACTCTATGTCAATGTCTAGAACTATGTCACAAAATTAAGTTAAACTGTAATATCAATTAAAATATAGAACATAAATATGTATTAAATAAATAATAATGGGAACTTTGAAAATGCAATTCATTTTGGTCATATTCTTCGATATCAGCGGCTAGGTGTCAATCAAATCTTTTGAAAAAAATTCTTTACAGGTACTTTTTTTTATATTTGGTCCGAAGTTTTTGGATGATACAAATTTATGAAATGTCACACTTTTTTTAATTATAAGTAAATTATATACACCTAAAAATAAAATCAACGTTACTGTTATTATAAAAATCCCCACATATATAAATAAAGGACAATATCATGGTTAAATTTTTTTTTATTATAACCCCTTTGAAAAACGATGTTGATTTAATAAATAAAGATATCATTGAGAGTGCAGAATATTCTGGTTAATCAATGACGTCAAGCAAGGAACAATAAAAGAATAAAAAAATAACCATAACAATAAATATATATATATATATAATATTTTCAAAAAGTTATTCCATTATATGTATACTTAAAATCAGCAAAAATTATATATATATACTTTGGAACAAAGAGTATAATTGAATTTTGATAACTTCATAAATTTTAGTTCATAACCCACATCTAATGCTCCCATTAAGAATCAATTCTAGTTGTACAAGTAAGCATTTCATAAACCAACTATACATAAGAACATTTATGACCAAAAATAGCACTCCTCAAATTGGGAGGTTCAAAGGCACTCCAATTAAAGAAACAGGGAAGTTTACAGTTCCATTTATCGAAGGGGATGGGGTTGGACCAGAGATATCTACATCAGTGAAGAAAATATTTCAAGCTGCAGATGTTCCAATAGAGTGGATCAATTGTGATATCGGACCACTGTTAGAAAATGGGAATACTGTAATTCCAAAAACAGCTATTGACCAAATAAATGCTAATCTAATTGCATTAAAGGGTCCTCTAGCTACTCCAGTAGGTAAAGGGCATAAATCAATTAATTTAACTCTTAGAAAAACATTTGATTTATTCGCAAATGTCAGACCTGCCAAGTCAATACCGAACTTAAAATCGACTTATGAGAATGTAGATCTGCTTGTAATTAGAGAAAATACCGAAGGTGAATACTCTGGTATCGAACACGAAATTGTTCCTGGAGTGGTTCAATCAATCAAGTTGATTACAAGATCTGCCTCAGAAAAAGTGATTAGGTATGCTTTTGAATATACCAAAGCAATAGGCAGATCTAGACTTATTGTGGTCCATAAAGCTACAATTCAAAGACAAGGTGACGGGCTTTTCGTACAAGTAGCTAAAGAACTCTCTAATGAATATCCATCAATCAAACTGAAGTTAGAATTAATAGATAATACCGTTTTAAACTGTATAATGCATCCCGAATCATATTCCGATTCAGTAATTGTTTGCCCAAACTTATATGGTGATATATTATCTGATTTAAATTCTGGCTTGAGTGCAGGATCATTAGGTTTAACCCCATCAGCAAATATAGGTGACAATGTTGCCATCTTTGAAGCGGTTCATGGAAGTGCCCCTGATATAGCAGGCCAAGATAAAGCCAACCCAACAGCATTGTTGCTTTCCTCTGTAATGATGTTAAATCACATGGGTTTGAATGAGTATGCAGAAAGAATTGAAAATGCAGTCTTAAATACTATTACCTCAGGAAAAGAATTTAGAACAGCCGATTTGGGTGGAACAGCAACCACATCTTCATTTACAGATGCAGTAATTAAAAATTTAAATTAGTCTATTATTTAAGTATTTAATATAAAATTACTAACATATTAAGATCTTTGTGTAAACAAAGTTGTCCCTTCTACTTATAATATTCAGTTTTCCTTGTGATAAATTCACTCCGAGCTCGACTCAACATGTACCCAACATAGTTAATTCAATTGAATCGAGAATATATCTTAAAAAACTCAATGTAATGTATTCTAGAGACTAGAATAAATAGCTGAAATACATTTTGCACAATATAATATTTTAATTCTTAACATTGTAAAACCAAACAATGTTAAGAATTTATTTAACGAACAAGTAATAAATAATAAGCATCGCAAACAACATAAATTAAATTAAATTAAATTAAACGAAATTGAACAAATCATTCAAATAGATGCAATTCACGTATTAATTGAATGAAAACAATAATACAGAGTAGTTCAATAAACTAACATTTTTGACTTATATCTCATTACCTCCACTTCTATTATTATTATCACTATTATCATTATTATTATTATTATTATTGTTGTTTGTTACTCTATCAATCTCTTTCTTGACTTGACGATATTCGTAAATTGACACCAGATAGGTCGATTTTTGGTTTTTCTTTAAACTTTGATGAATTTAAAAGAAGGGGCGATACTTGTAATTAGGCGGGGAAAATGGGAGGGGGGGGAAACGAACGGCAAAGCGCGGGGTGTCGATTAATTATAATTTGGTATTGATCGGTGCTAAGGAAATTAAATCTCCAATGTGGAATCTTTATAATTCTCTTTGGAATATAAACATTTTTCTTATTCATAGTTGAAACATATATTTATATATATAAATGGAATGATTTGGTAATTGTATTTTGTACTGTTATTCTTCAAATATAGAACAGTTTTATTTTCTGTTGTTTACATAGTTGTAACTACAGTCATTAATCACCTTAGTAAAATCTTCGTGAGAAGCAAATAAAAATATCAAGAATATTTATATTACAAAAATGTTAAGATCTGCAATTAGACAAAATTTAAACCGCCGTTTGTTTTCAAGGGAGTCTATTCCTTATGATAAGACTATTAAAAATTTATGTTTGCCTAAGGATACTAAGGTTATTATTCAAGGTTTCACCGGTAAACAAGCTACCTTCCATGCAAATATTTCAATGGAATATGGTACAAACATCGTTGGTGGTACTAATCCAAAAAAAGCTGGTCAATTGCATTTAGGCAAACCTGTTTTTGCCACTGTTAAAGATGCCATAAAGGAAACTGGTGCTACAGCAACAGGTATTTTCATTCCACCTGCTTTTGCTGCAAATGCTATTAAAGAAGCCGTTGAAGCTGAAATTCCATTAGCTGTTGCCATCACCGAGGGTATCCCACAGCACGACATGATGTATATTGCAGAAATGTTAAAATCCCAAGATAAGACTAGATTAGTAGGCCCAAACTGTCCAGGTATTGTTAACCCAGTATCAAAAGTAAGAATTGGTATTCAGCCAACTTCAATTTTCAAACCAGGTAAGATTGGTATCATCTCTAAATCTGGTACTTTAACATATGAAGCGGTTCAACAAACAACTTTAACCGGTTTCGGTCAAAGTTTAGTTATTGGTATGGGTGGTGATGCTTTCCCAGGTACTGATTTCATTGACACATTAAAATTATTTTTGGAAGATGAACAAACCGAAGGTATCATTATGTTAGGTGAAATTGGTGGTACTGCAGAATTAGAAGCAGCTCAATTCTTAAAGGAATTCAATTTCTCTAAATCTAATCCTAAGCCAGTTGCTTCATTCATTGCTGGTACTGTTGCCGGTCAAATGAAAGGTGTTAGAATGGGGCATTCCGGTGCCATCGTAGAAGGTTCTGGAACTGACGCAGAATCTAAGAAGAAGGCATTAAGAGATGTGGGTGTATCTGTTGTTGAGTCTCCAGGTCGCTTAGGTAATGCTCTGTTAGCTGACTTTGCAAAATATAAATAATGACCTTAAAAAGTGACGAATTTGATCTAATATATTCATTTTTCTGTTTTCTAAATTTATTTATTATGTCGCCAATCTTCATGAACGTAAGAATACTAAATAAAAATAATTGATTCCTAGATAGCTTGTATATTTAAATATTTATTTCAATTTAAAGGAAAATATTCTACTTTAACATTAAGACAGGCGTATTATTGTGCTTTCTTTCATTACTAGAAAAAACATTCTAAAAAAATATCACAGTATGCACGAGCCGGGAATCGAACACGGGCCCCATGCTTGGGAAGCATGAATTCTAACCACTAAACTACTCGTGCAAAATTTGAATAGCGGATTTTCATCCATTTCAGATATTTAATAATATATCAATCATATTGAATGAATATATTACAAGCAGTTTTTCAAGATAAAAATGAGGTTTCAATTAATTAAGTCAGTAATTGTTTAATTAAGTTTGTTGATGAGAAGTGTTCATTGTATTAATATTGTGCTCCTCACTGATGGTAGCATTGAGCGATAGTATTGTTAGTTTTAGTGATAGATTGATTCATTATGATTCTAGTGTGATGTTACAGGTGTAAATCTCCATAGTTTTCTTTACATCTGATATACAAATTATATTATTACAAACTTGGTAGATACTTAGTTTTACATTTCCTTACTTAAGTTCCATATTTATATCTTTTGGAAGTTGAATTTTATCCGGTGAAAATTTTTTACTTCCAGATCTAAATTTTCTTCAATCGACTTCTAAAAGCTTTTCGATATAAATTGTTAGTGACACTAATTAATTATTTTGTAATTTCTCACATATTGTCTCCGACAAATATAATTTCCAACACAAATGGCTATTATACGACTATCTTCGTATGTGACTAGTAATATTCACATATACCACTGCAGGAATAGATATATTCAACGGTATTGCCACGTTGAATTATCCATTCAAAAGTAAAAGGTATATACAGACCCCAGTCATGATTAGATGAATATACTTTATTTCCATATGGAAAAGAAGTAAGAAGACATATAGTAAGAGTACTAATATTTATAATTAATTATAATAAAAGAAAATTATTATTAAGTATCATGAATTCATCCATTCAGGATTGTAGATAATATATTTCCTATTTTACTCGAAAAGTTGGTTATACACTCTAAGTAATTATCTATTATCTATTAAATGCTCTTTTTTAAATGTCTTATAATTATGCTCATATGCATGTAATGAAGCTTAAATCTATTATAATTTATATTCATTGCTCCAAAGTTTTAGCACCATTTCTGGGTCAGCTGAAAACCAAAAATTTTTAAATAATTGTTTTTCTGATAACATTCTTAATGCCTGAGAATGTAAATCTGGATGTAATTCTTTTATAGCAGCCGAATAAACAGTTTTATTATAATTTTTTTTTTTTAAATCATCGTTAGCTATCTGTGCAACATATGGATTTATAAAAATATTCAAATTATTATTATTGTTAAGTAAAAAGTCAAAATTAACAATCTCATCAATATCTTTTTCGCTTGTGAAGTTTTCCATAATTTCAAAGGGCTTTTTTGAAGAATTTCTGGTTTTCCTAGCCGATACATTTGATATATTTTTTTTATAAACTCTACTGCTTAGAAACGATATACTATTATCGGTCAAAAGTTCCTGTTTTTTTTGAATAATGTCCTCTATCTCTTGATTCTTTTTGTCAAAACTAATTTGTTCATTGATTTTTCTGTCAATATACTTTGAAATATTTAACTCATATGAAAGCTGTGGATTTTGCAATGGATCATCTAAATATAATTTATAATCAATCAAGTAGTCATACCGCAGTTTTAATTGTTCATCAACAGTTTCTTTGTTTCTATACATATTTAATGGAGTGTTCAAATGTGTGAACTCGTCTGATTTTATCAAAGATTTATTTTCAACAGAAGTATTGAGAACATTGGCAGCACTTCTCAAATCTGCAAATAATGAATATTCACGTAGATCTGAAATATTACTGACATCCTTGTCGTTCGCCTTGTTTGTATAATATGTACCAGGACTTAATGTCAGAAATTGTAAATCCATGAGAGACTGTCTTATATCATTTTTATTTTCTTCCACTATATTACCTAACACTTCCGAATTAATGCCAAAATTAATTTTCTTCATGTAGTATTCTAAAAATGATTTAACTGACTTAGATGATATCCTACGTGCTTCAAAACACGAATTCTGATCCACTGCAATCTGCAACAAATTTGAGGGAATGTAATTAATATCTCGACAGATTAAAGCCACAGGTCTTCTGGCTGTTGCTAAGAGTCTTTCAACAGCAAACCAAAAAAATTTGTCATGTTCTTTGAATAAAACATCTACATCATCTAAAAGTATGAGTCCTTTTGAATTTTTTCCTTTCACATAATGGGTCGTAGAAAATTCTAATAACTTTTCTAAAATGTTCTTTTTACTTCTATTGGTTGAAGTATCCAATTCATACAACTGTCCGCCAACTGAATCTATAATTACTTTCAGTAGCGTATTTTTACCAACTGCTTCTCCATGTAATATCATGAGAGGAACAAATTCATCACTATCATTATTCATGCCGCTGTTGCTAGAGTTATATTCGCTTGAAACATTTAAATCATCATCATATACAATAAAATTACTAAAATCATCATAATCAGGTTCCTTAGAGTTATTTTTTTTTTGCACCAATTGTTTTCTAGTCGTTACTTTTCTTAATTTTTCGAATGAATTCATTATCCATTCATTAACATCGTTTTTTAATTTAGGTTCTAATAAAATATGCTTCAATTCCTTTGGATGAAAATAATCAGTCCATAGTTTATGATTATCCTTAAAAAATTGCTTATCATATTTATCATCTGATAAGAGCATCAGCCTTAGGCTATCATCATTTATACTTAATGACGTATTTTCCTTGTTCAAAATATTAAAATCATCATAATTTAAGATATTGTCAATTGGATGTGTGGATACTTTTCTACCATTGATATTAATGCTCTTTTTTATCGAACAGTTTTCAATAAGATCATTGCTACTTTCAGTTGGAAAATAGTGCTGTTTCTTTGGCCAAGGAAGAGGTACTTCTTCTAATTTTGAAATATCATTATTTCGAACAAATTTAGTGTCAATGGGGCTAATTTCAAGTCCTTGTTTCTGCACCTTCCCTAATAAATCTTTAAGCTTTGCAGTTTTGAATTTACTTATCGGTACTATTTTTGCATTGGGCTTAGTCAATTGCTCAAATTGGTCATTTATCTTGGTGATTTTTTCAGCTTTTTCATCTTCTAATAGTTCATCTTCACTGTTTTCATGGTCAAGTGAAATAACGATTGTGCTTTGCAAGTTCGAAGTTTTTAGTTTTTGTTTCTTTTTACTTATTGAAGGTTGTAATGTTTTACTATTATCGATTAAAAAATTCTTGGCTGATTTCAATGGTTTATCATTATTATTTAGGTTATCAGGAATAAATGATCGTTTTCTTATTTTAATAGGGGATGTTTGAGATTTAGTTTTATTGTTTATGTTCATATTTGCTTTCTTATTTTCATTTTTAATATCTTTGCTTGATTTATCTTGTTTATTATCATCCTTATTATCGGCGTTGATGTTACTGCGACCATTCAATATATCCTTTATATTTGTCTGTTTCATCAAATATTTTATCAGTACTCCAGTTTATTGGATATCTTTCAAATTAAACTAATAAATAGTTTGCAAATCAAGCCTTATTCGAATATTGGTAAATATAAAAAACCTATTTTATTAATCAAACTTCAAATCATTAATAAACTCTTAGTAGCTAAAGTATTTTTAAAATACGGTTTATTTTTCTTTGAACTGATTAATTATAATAATATATATCGCCAAAACTTTGACGCGTCTCATTTTCGAAGTCAGTAAATATAATTACATACTGAAATATGATTTCAAGAATACCTTTACTGTATTGTGTTTATCATTCAAAATACATAGTCTATTGTAAAATATACTTGTATTATTATATAATGTTTGTTAATTAATTTTAATCAATCAAGGAAATATATATGCAGTTAAGCGTCACACCAAGTCTCATTGTTTATAATAGTGAAAAATTATATACTGCAATACCTGGTTGAAAACTAGTGAGTTGTTGAATATCAAAATGGTCCAAATCTAAATGAAACCAAGTATGATAACGTTGTTCAACATTATAAATATTTGTTAACTGATTAAATTTATGTTTAACCGAATTTGGAATGATAACTTGGACCATTGCATTGTCAGTACCCTGGGTCTTCAATGTATTATACACGGTGTCGTTAAATAATTCTACTGAACACCCTTTCAAATCTATAACGTGATGATTTATTATGTTAAAGTCAATTTTCTCATTAGTTTCAATTTCGTTTTTTATTTCAGTTGTTGACATAACTATTTTTGCATCATTATAGAGCCATGTCGGAGGCATATATGATTTCCACCAGATATTTATATTGATATTATCGTCGAATGTATTATTAAGTTCGTTAATGGTTAAAATAATACCAGATTGATGCATTACTCCTAATATTATATTCATAATTACATTATATACAATCCATGTCTTTATTGTATTTTTATATCCGTGCAATTGTTTATCGGTTGTTTTGGTTATTAAATATATGCAAAAAATGGGATATAGAGGTATCAAGAACCTCAATTCTTGATGCTCAAAGATCGATAAACATAATAAGGCACCGATTATAGCCAATGAATGCAAATTTAGTGAATGTGATTTTATATTAAAAAGAGGGTATAAAAGCGGTCCTAATATTTGTGGCAAATTAACAAATAAATGAGTATATTTTGGATGCAAACCATGTTTCGAGAGATTTGATTTATCCATATTGTAAATTAAATTATTTAGTGGTGTAATTATTAATTCATCAGAGTCATACAGCTTTGTATCTAATAAAATGATAATGATTGAAGTTATTACAAAATAAAACCCTGTTACTATTAATTGCAACAAATTATCAAATCTTTTTGTATAAAATTTAAAGAACATCCAAATCATTGGAAATAATATAAATGCAGGGTATGTCATTCTATTGAAGATTCCAAATGAGATTACAATACCATTTAGAGCAGATAGCATATATTTTTTCTTTCTAGATAAATCTATTGTATTCGATGATATTAATTTTTGTAATATTGTTAAATTGATTATTAACACCATTGTTTCAATTGAATTTGAAAATGTATGCGATTGAAAAGATGATGTCACAAATGAAGATAATATAAGGAGCCATAGATCTGAGATATTGCTATGATTTTTCCGAAAATGCCATACCTTAAAAGATGAAGTTAAAACAAATAGATATATCATCAAATTGTAAGATCTAACCATTTGAAATATTCTTAAAGAATTGTTTACATTAAATATTTTAATAATGTAATATATAGGTGCAAAATATACATAAAGAGGTATAAAACTTCTTGCAGAATTTTTGGACTCGAACTCCCACGGAATAATCATATCTACATTAGCTCCTGCATATTTCTCTTTATCAAATATATATGAAAGCACTTGTAAAGTTTGATATTGTTCATCTGGATGAATATACGATGGTTGAATTGACACAACTATATTGACAAAAATTAGGGAATATATCACCCAGTTCATAGATAGTGACTGGTTGTTCATCGAAACATTGGGTTATGCGACAAATTACTGTTGAAAAATTATAGTCATTATAAACTGATAGTTTAAATTATTTTCAGAATCATTAGTTAAAAGAAAAGCGATATATATATATATATTATTAGATAATTAATTGAACTTAAATGAGTTACTTAAAATATATGAATTATACATAATAAAGTAAACATTATATTCATTATGAATACCAATTGCATTTAAATTCTATTGTCAAAATTGAAGCTCAAGTAAGGAACCTTTTAACTATATGTAAACTAGAGTCAGGGTAACAATATTAGTTATTTATTTATGAGGTAAGAAGAATACCAATTATATACTAGTAAATTGCAATCTCAAGATACTAATGCTCTAATTAAACCGTTTGAAAATGTTATTGTGGTTGTATATTGATAAGAATTATCCCATTTGAATTTTTATATTTATTTTTTGTATTATTTTTATTTAGTGTTATTTAATTTCGATCTTGATTTTCTGAACAATTCTTCTTGTTGTCGTAGTAATTCTTCTTCTGACAAACCAGACTTTTTAAATTTAGAATCTTTTCTTTCTTTAACTTTCATCGAATCCTTAAACTCAGCCAATATTTTGTTCAATGCAGGAACAAATTCGTCATATTCCAAAGCTTCTAAAGCTTTCAACACATGCTCTGGAGCAATGGTTTTTTTAGAATCACTTTCTGCCATTTCAGAAGAGATGGACGATAGTATCATTAAAAATTCAATACCCGATTTAATTATCATATCTCTTGCCTCTTTACTGAAAGTAAAATCTGGATCTAGTATTTCCGATATGATTTTTTGAACAGTAGCTTTAGGTAGCGTAACATCTTCACCTTCACCAATCATTTTTATAATCCAATCTAGATTATATATTTTATATTTCTTGGTATTTTATATTTCTTTGTATGAATATAATGGAACTGTAATCCATATACGAAATATAGATTACAAAAAAAATAAAATAAAATAAAATAAAAAGATTAAATTTATTTTTCAACAAACAATACAAAGAACTAAATTATCAAATTATTTAATACCTTTAAATATATATACATATATATATATGCTAATATTTAAAAAAAAAAACATACACACATAATAATTTATTTAATGTCATCGCTTAATAATTTCTACACTATTAAGAATTAAAATACCCATATATATATATATATCTTTTTTTTTTTTTTTTTTTTTTTTTTTT
>JAJLTH010000071.1:0-52904 GCA_030568035.1 Tetrapisispora nanseiensis | reverse complement strand
TACATTTACATATATATATATTTATAACCATTTTGAAAAGGTATACTAATAATATATTCGACATGAATTATTATGTACTATGTAATTGTTATTTAAATGTGTATATATATATATATGCATATTCATCATGCTTTCAGGATTTGTATGTTATTTTTTCGTTAAGCAGGCTCTCTTTAATACTTGTTACTGTAAAAAATTTATTTGCTCTAAGCTATGAATTGTTTGTGAGGGAGCACTGCTTGTGTATTGCGCCGTCAATCAGAAATTAATTTTAATAAAATGTAATAAATATATATATGTCTGCATTTCTACTGTTCCCCCTTAGTAAAAATAAATTCATTCAAGTTTTTAGAATTGTACTGTAGTTACCCGCTACATTATACTTTGCTACATAGTCACATTGTACTTGTATGTGTATATAACGCCGGGTAATAGATTCATGTTTTTGTGGCAATATTTAATTATGGTTATTAATTTTCTTCAACCCCAATTTTCTATACATACATACATACATATATATAAGTATATATATAAATCTTAACCGCCGAGATAGGTTATACCATATTCCTCTTATTAATATTTTCTTTTAATAATCTAATAATATTAAAGCAATAAAGAGGATATCAATAATTTGTTTAATTTGAACGTTATGGCTAATCCTATCCAAGAATAAACGAAGATCTAGCGAATTCCCTGCAGATGAATATATTTATACTGTTTTTCATTTAACTGATATTTCCTACCATAAACATACAATACGATTTATACCCTGTTGCTATATTTTTGTCCATCTAGAAACCCCTGCATGATATCAGTTTAATAAAAAGAATTTTACAATAAATAAAATAAGATACCACACATACACGAAACAGAATGTCTGATGATAATGATACCTCTATCGTTCACAAGAAAATTAAATTAAATGATAATGCAAATATTTTGACTCTTCAAGATTATTTAAATACAAAATATTTTGTTGATTTAAATCGTTTTTTTAAAAGTTTAAATACTTTATACACATTTTTAATTTGTAGGAAACAAGTCATTACAACATTTGAGAAATTAAAGATTCCAATTGAAAAACAATTGAAAAGAAAAATAACAGAATTGGATTTCAGTAGAATTCAAGTAATTTTACCAAATGATACTATATTCAAATATATAGATGAGAATCAAATTATTACAGAATCCAAAGATTTTAATTTTAACAACGGTGGTTTCCAACAGAAGGATAATGAAGATGTATTCAAATTGAAAGAAGTTGAAGAAAATCCAACTTATAAATCAACACAATTGCTTTTATTTGAATTTATTGATGGAAATATGAAAAAGACTTGGACAACAGCATCACAAAATTTAAATGACCCAAATAATAAATATAGTCACTTTAATAATTATGCTAAAAAAGTATTTAATTATTCAACTGACGCATTGAAAAATATGATAAAGAAAAGAGAATTACATTTTGAAAAACAATTATCAGATTTTATAAATGATTGTTTAAATAAAAATTTTAATCCAAACAATGAATTAGATTTTTTAGCTCAGTCTTTATTACCACAGATGAAAAGTTATGAAGACCCAATCATTGCGATGGAAAATGCTAAGAAAAATAGAAAGCATAGAAAATCAATTGATAATAACAACAATACTAATGAAAAAGTAGATTCTGATGAACCTATAACAACTATTTTTGGAATGATTGATTCACTGAAAAAAACAGAATTTTATAATTCACAAATACAGACAGAAGTTGTGATAGAAAAAAGAGATGCAAAATTCATGAATTTGGATTTTGATATCTCACCTGAAGTACTGAATTCGTTAGAATATAAAAGTTTTTATACACATCAAGCGGAAGCAATTAATGAGATTAACAATGGTCATAATGTGATTATCACAACATCTACATCTTCTGGTAAATCTTTAATTTATCAATTATCAACTATTGATTATCTCATTAAAAAACCAAATTCAACTTTTTTATACATTTTTCCTACAAAGGCACTTGCACAAGATCAAAAAAGAGCCTTCGAAAACTTATTAACCACAATTAATGAGAAAAATAATAATAGTATTGATCAACTAAATAATATCATAATCGATACTTATGATGGAGACACAGACCAAAAGAAAAGAAAATTTATTAGGGAGAATGCAAGAATTATTTTTACGAATCCTGACATGATTCACACCAGTATTTTACCAAATCATCCAAACTGGAGATCATTTTTGTACAATTTAACTTTTGTTGTAGTCGATGAACTACATATTTATAAGAGTCTATTTGGCTCTCATGTAGCTTTGGTAAT
Source organism: Tetrapisispora nanseiensis (assembly GCA_030568035.1). Classification (NCBI taxonomy): domain Eukaryota; kingdom Fungi; phylum Ascomycota; class Saccharomycetes; order Saccharomycetales; family Saccharomycetaceae; genus Tetrapisispora; species Tetrapisispora nanseiensis. Next base: position 50,592 of record JAJLTH010000071.1, on the reverse strand, counting down.
GAGAAGATTAAAAAGACTATGTGTTGAATACTATGAAAATAACTGCTTACAATTTATCTCATGTTCAGCAACTTTAAAAAATCCAATTAAGCATATGCAAGATATATTTTGTATCAAGGACGTGACACTAATTAATGATGATGGATCTTCCACAGGAGCAAAACATCTAGTTATTTGGAATCCCAGAATGTTATCACAACATGATAGAAAAAGAGAGAGTTTTATAAGGGATAGTGCTAAAATATTAGTGGAACTTATGTTGAAAGGTATTAGAACAATAGCATTTTGTTATGTTAGAAGAGTGTGTGAATTATTAATGAAAGAAGTTAGACTAATTTTAGAAGACACAAATCGTTTAGAAATGATAACTGATGTAATGTCTTACAGAGGTGGGTATTCTGCATCTGATAGGCGTAAAATTGAAAGAGAAATGTTCCATGGAAATTTGAAGGCTGTCATATCTACAAATGCTTTGGAATTAGGTATTGATATTGGTAACCTTGATGCTGTGTTGATGTGCGGTTTCCCTTTATCTGTCGCCAACTTCCATCAACAAAGTGGTAGAGCCGGTAGAAGAAATAAAGATTCATTAACTCTAGTGGTAGCTTCCGATTCACCTGTCGACCAACACTATGTTGGACATCCAGAAGCTCTTATTAATAGTGATGATTTAGAATCCTATCAAGAACTTGTGTTGGATTTCAGCAATACATTAATATTAGAAAGCCACATCCAGTGTGCAGCATTTGAATTACCTGTTAACATTGAGATCGATAGAAAATATTTTGATGAAAAGTATTTAATCAAGATTTGCAATGAAAGATTACAAAAAGATCATCAAGGTTACCATACTCATCCAAGATTTTTGCCTTGGCCATCAAAAAATGTTTCATTGAGAGGTGTAGAAGAAGATTATTATGCTGTAATTGATAGAACTAATGGTAAAGACATAGTAATAGAGGAGATCGAAGCATCAAGAACTAGTTTTACATTATATGATGGTGCAATATTCATTCATCAAGGGTATCCATACTTAGTAAAGGAATTTAACCCAGAGGAAAAATATGCTTCTGTAATACGTGTGGATGTTGACTGGTTAACGAGCCAGAGAGATTTTACTGATGTAGATCCACAAGAAATAGAGTTAGTTAGATCGTTAGAAAATAGTGATACACCAATATATTTTGGAAAGTTTCTAATTACTATTGTTGTTTTTGGATATTTTAAAGTAGATAAATATAATAGAATCATGGATTCTGTTGAGACGTATAATCCACCGATACATATTAGATCCAAAGGTTTCTGGATCGATCTACCATCGCGTGCATTAGAACTTTGTGAGGCTAAGAACTTAAGTATTGCTGGTGCTATACATGCAGCGGAGCATGCGATAATGGGCTTATTACCTAAATTTATAGTAGCAGGTGTAGATGAAATTTCCACTGAATGTAAAGCACCAGAAAAAGAATTTGCAGAGCGACAAACAAAGAGACAGCGGCCTGCTAGACTAGTTTTCTATGATTCAAGGGGTGGTGTTTATGGTTCTGGTTTGTCAATCAAAGCATTTGAACACATTGATGATATTCTAGAAGCTAGTCTTCAGATGGTTGATGAATGCCCTTGTGAAACAGGTTGTCCTGATTGTGTTGCTGCTGCATTTTGTAAAGAACAGTCCTTAGTCATTTCTAAACGTGGTTGCCTGATTTTACTTCATTGCATACTTGGTCATGATGCTGAAACCTTTATCGAAGATATCCAGGATGGCCCAGATCCAAATATGCCAGAAATAAAAGTCGAAACTGTTGTACCTATACAAGACCATGTTAAATTTTCAGAGGATTTCAAGATCATCGATGTAAGACAACATAAAACCATTAAAATTGAAGAAGTTTCAGTTAAGGACGAGGGGGTTATATAAAATTTATTTAAAAAAATGACTTTATAATATTATATTTTATATTTTATAGATTTTTATCAATGCGTAATATAGAACCAAGTTAATATTCCTTTTAACTCAATTAAAATTAATTATAAGCTATTGACTACAATATCGATAAATTCTATCAAGATTGATCATATTGAAAACAGATGCCAACATTGTTAGAAATTCTAAAAGTTGTCCAATATATATTTTTTGGTTTATCAAATTATGACATCAGCGTATCTACTGCCCATTTAACACTCAAGGTTCTTAAGTCTGTGTATGTTTGACCAACACCTACAAATAATATTGGTATACCTGTTGCATACACCATATTCACCATAGATCCCAACATAGTCCCAACAGTATCACACTTTGATACTAAAAAGAAGTCTAAATTCCTGACTTTACCAAATGCATCGTTAAAATTCTTTGCTTGCTGAACTGAATCAGTACCAACAAGGGCTTCCCCTACCATAATTATTTTATCAGGATTAGCTTGCTCTGCAAAAGATTTAAGTGGCGACATCAACGTTGGATCATTATGTCTTCTACCTGCTGTATCCATCAGAACTATATCAAATGATTTTTCTTTTGCATATTTTATTGCTTGTTTAGCAATTTTTGTTACTAAATCTGAGCCACCATAACCTGCTTCAAATAGTTCTACATTATCATTACCAGTTTTACCTCTCCTATTCTTAGAGCCACGAACATGGGATTCATCAGTCAATTGTGCCAGATTCTCGACATGAACTCTTAATTGTTCTACTGCACCTGATCTAAACGTATCACATGCTACAATTAACACCTTCAAATTATTTTGTAATAACCAAAATGCTAATTTTGATAAATTTGTAGATTTACCTACACCATTAACACCTACTACTGAAAAGATATATGGTTGTTTTTTTCCTTCAGCATCAGGTGTTGATACCTTCTTCTGGATATCATGAAGTAAATCGACAGATACTCCTGGTGTTAAAATCTGTGTCAATGCTTTTGTTAAAGATTCTTTAGCTGCTGATTGAACAGTTGTCCAGTTCGCTGTTTTTGAACCTAATAAATCCCTTGAAACTTGTTGAGTCAAGAAATCAGCTGCTTCGGGTGCAACATTTTTGGATATTAACTGTTGTCTTAATTCATCAAGAACAATATTCAAATCATCTTTCGTAATTGTTTTGTTACCAATTACATGTTTTTGTAAGTAACTGAATGCAGAATTCATAAATCCACCTTTTTTAATATTTGCATTCCTTTGGTTCAATGATTCCTTTTGTGTTGCTAATAGTTCGTCGATTTCTTTGACCAAAAATTCACCTTTTTCAGTTCTCTTACCAAAATTATCTGTATTTTGATTTATATTTTCAAACTGTTCATCATTTATATCTGGTGTTCCATGCTCTGAGAAATCTAATGTAGTAGAATCCACATTCGAAACATCTTCCATTGCACCACCTCTACCCCATTTTCTACCTCCTGAATTACCATTTTTATTAGTCTTAGTGTTTGACTCGTTGTTCTTCTTAGCATTGGTGTTTTTCTTAGTGCTGTTTGGAACTGGAGCAAATGAAGATGCGACTTCTAAATTATCCTTCACAATAATAGAGTCTTTATATTTTGCTACCAAATATTCATCAAATTTTTTAATATCGTTCTCAGTATCATACAATAAATCGATGTAATTATGGGCATTCTTTGTGTCGTTGCCATTTTTAAAATTTTGAAGGATGCTGTCATTTAAGCCCAATGAATCCCAAAGAGATAAAGCTAGATTTAAAGTTTCCTCAGCTTCATTCTTTAATTCTAATGTCTGCTCGGGAAAAGTAACTAAATAATATAATTCTGGTTCTTTTGAGATATAAAACATGGCGTAGAAGCTATTTTTTGTTTTGTTGTTGAAATCATTTCCAGTTATATTCACTAATGATAATTTGCTATTAATTTCATTCTTCTTAGAAATAGGTGAGTTAATTAAATGTGAAATAAATGCATTAACTTGGTTCTCAGCAAACTTCCTACCGATAGGATTGTATTGATATAGTACTTCACCTTGAGGAGTAAAAATAGCTAATTGATCGAACATTGTATCCACAATCAATTATAATTATTCTGTCTACTCTATTGTCTCAATTTGCAATCATGCATATCAACACAAATATAATGCATAATTAAAGTAACTTGTTGTTTATATATTTTAATTCATACCATACTATCATTCTGATATCTCAAAGTTCACAGTTTCAATATTTTCAAAGAATTGGATATTTCATCATTGAAGCGCATATATGAATTTTACCCAGACAATGACAAAGAGTCAGTTTAAAGTCATATTGAAATAAATTGTATGTGATGGATGTTCTCTGAAGTGAATGTTCACATCAATTATTTAAACTACTCATATGATAGATCAATATTTACATTTACATCTATTTTGTTATTTTACGGAAATTCAGTTAGAACGATCACCATTCCACATCGAATGCTCAACAATTTTAAACATTTGAGTATATTTACAAATCACCCGTCGATATCATTGTAATCTAGATATGTCTATTAATATATATAAGGAAAAACCATTAAGAATCATTGTTTTTTGCAATGAAATGTTGTTCATTATTAAACTATGCAATAATATATTTATGCCGAATTAATAAAATTAAATTACTACCAATTTACTTTTTTTCACTATGTAAACTGTGAATGCTAACTTATAAATAATCAAGAGTGACACCTGGGTCATAATCATCACTATCACTTTCGTCATCGCTAGATACCATTTTAACAGTATCTGGAGGTTTAACAGTATCTGGAGGTTTAACAGTATCGATATGAGAACATTTATCACTTTTAAATGAGGCAGCTTGAGCCGTTGCATTCTCAACAGTCAAATAGTTTAATGCTGAGGATTCTTCAGGAGCTTCATCATCACTCTCAACTTCTAATGACTTGGTCAAAGTTACATTTCTTTTTTCTTCAATTATTTCGAAACCATATTTTTCTACTGTTTGCAAAGAATCAGCAATATAAATTGTTGGAAATTCAATAACTGTCTTATTTTTCAAAACCTCTCCTATGCATTTACCTGAGCTCTGTATTTGTACTAATTTTTTTGAATCATATTGTTTATTATAATTTTCAGGAAACCATTTAATGAAAAACAACAGATTAGAGTTTATGATCATTTCAGTTCTCTCTTCCTTTGAAATATCTTCTTTTTCTGAGCTACTTTTAATAAAGCACGGCTTTGAAGGCAAAAGTTCCAAACATTTAGAGAACACTACCTTACCAATAGATTCCACTATACTATCTGTTTCTTTTAATCGATGACTTATATGTGTAAAAAGTTTACTTTCTAACCCACTGGGTTGCTCATTATTTGGATCTAAGATTGTCCATTCTATTGTCCATACAAAACAGTCAAGTGGTTTATCCCATTTACTTTTGTTTTGAATTGAACGCTGCATAGCCCTTGGGAGAATCAGACAATTGACCCCTCTTCTACTAATATTTTTACAGATCAGATCATCTGTTTTATTGCCATCTTGAGATTTTACATCAATATTCTGATTATCCTTTTTAAACCTTTTGTTGTGATTACTACCACTGAATAAAATATTTTTCACTTTTGACAAAGAATCCTTCTTGTCCATCTCATATCTCCTCTTAAAATTTGTTAAGAAATTATAATCCCTCTGTACTAAATGATTCAATCCATTTTCAATATCGTCATTTTGCTTAAAAGTTTCATTTGATATATAATCCAATGAATTATATCTTTCGCCATCGCACTTAGTATCTAACTTATGCTTCCTCGAACAGTCCAAACAACAAGTTTTCATTAAACATTTTGGGCACTTGTATTTAAATTCATTCTCATTACACACTTCACACTTTGAATTCATCTCTGTTTAAATAAATAGTTTAAAATAAATATCTCAAAAATGATACACAGGATTCAAAATCCTATATTTTTATTGATGAAACTAAAAGCAAATTGTAATATAGAGATCAAAAGTCAAAACCACGTTTTAGTATGCTACTGGTTCACACACTCCCCTAGAACAAAAAGAATAATCTACGAATATCTTTATTATTGGGTTAATCAAAGCTGAAGGGCAAAGCAGCCAATAAATGAACTCTCTCCAAATTTTGTTGCCTATCATAAATTCATTAAAAAATTATATAATTTACAATTCTATTATGAACATATTAATCCAGATAACTACAATGACATTGATTAAAAATAATCATCTCATCTCATCTCATCTCATCTCAATACTTTCCTTAATCATAATGATGAAAAATTGGCACTGCTAAAATTTGTTTTTATTCAAAATGTCAATATTTCATACAAGTGAAAAAAAAAAGACCTTCTCTGCGGAGAAAATACTGGGACAAAGAGGTTTACAAAAATTGGAAAATGAAATTTAAATATTTGGGAAATTGGTTGTAAGAATGAAATATGAAATTGTCATCTTCTAAGAAAGGTTACAAACTTTAACCATTCGAATTACAATTATAATATAGGGTCTGTGATAGATTGATTAACATCTTCTTGAATTAAAACAATCATTGTGGTTTTAATTAACGTTGTCTATTTTTTTGTGCATAGGTATTATATTGATATTTATATACAATATATATTTATATAATATATTTGGTTCAACATATCTAAATATTGTACTTCGTCCATAGAAAAGGGTCATACTTCATTTGTATTTCAAACAAGTCTGCTTTATTAGAATACATTCCAAGTCTCTTATTTGAGTTGAAATTTAAATATATCCAAAACAAAGTATATTGTTCTCTATTATCATAATATGTCATCTCAACAAAACGGTATCGTTACTTTATTGAAGGCTGAAAAGGAAGCTCAATCCATTGTCAGTGAAGCTAGAAAATATAGACAAGACAAATTGAAACAAGCTAAAGTCGATGCTGCCACTGAAATAAACAACTATAAAATTGTCAAGGATAACGAATTGAAAGAATTTGAAAACAAGAATGGTAGCAATGTTTCCGAATTAGAAGCCCAAACTGCCGATCAAATAAAGTTGGAACTAGAAGAGGTTAAGAACTCAGCAAAATCCAAAGAAAGCTCTGTTGTTGACTTATTAGTTAAGGCCGTTATCGAACCAGTATCAGAGATGCATATCAATGCTGCCTAAACGTACTACTCATGTTTATATAAGCAAAGATATATATTATGAAGAGCTGGATCTTCATGGGTTTATAAAATTAATATAAAATAAAATAATATCAAAATGACATAACTTTTAATCGATTTTAACCAAAAACTATTATAATATTGTAGCATATGTTAACATATTTTTCTCAGTTCATAGCAAGTGGTAGCTGGGTACTTTTTTTTCTTGATGATCAGAGTAAACATCATTGATAATTTAGATAGACTCCATTTATTAATCGATTATTTAGTTAGATGTATAGAATACCAAATCATAATATATAATTAAAATAAATAATATATTATTTTTAAAAATAGTAAATGTGTTTATGCTGGTCTCTACCTCTCTTTGATTACCAGACTAACGACTATTCTTCGAACTTAATTTACTTTACTAGATGTTAATAGAAGTAATTTTTTAGTGCCTTGAAGGGAATTGAATTACTCATTGTTATGAATACCTGAAATGAATTTTATTATTAGATTTACAACCGCAGTTGTAGGGCCTCATGAGATGTCTATTAATCATTTCTACTGATTGTTCGCTGCTATATTATTAGTACTAATTGCTCGTTTTAATCTAATATAATATATCAAGAAGTGTATTTCTTAAACAATATAAACACTATAGACAAATAAAGCAATTAGTTCTAAGGTAATTTTTAAATCTTTTAAATGAATTAAGTTAAGTATTAATGAATGAATTTTGTATCAACTGATACAATGCAGTGGGTTCTATAATTGAATAATTTACAAATATATATATACGGATGAGAATGCCTAAAAAATGGATCAATCTTCCGATTTAATGAAAGGGTTTAAAGCGCTTACAGTTAAACAAGGTAAGGCCATACCAATTTCAGATCTCAATAAAATAGGAATTCTTTGCAATTCGGTGATTTCTTGGACAAAATATTCACCGTCTCTTCTTGTTGTTGTTGTAGAGATAAAACTTTGTAGCGCCCCTAACCTTGAATCAAAATTTGGAAAACCAATAGTTGGTAATTCTAAGTTCATATCATCAAGCTGTTTCTTAAAGCTGGAGCTAACTAAAGGTTCCTTTTTGTTAAATTTCTCAAAGATATTGTTAGCAATTTCCTCTGTTTTAGATCTGAATTTATTTTTGATAGAATTTCTATATGAATTAGCTTGTCTTTCATCAACAGGAATGAAAGTAGCACTGTCAACTCTTGGTTGCCAATATAACTCTAATATTTTATTGTTTGGATCAAATTCTGCCTTTATTAAAGGTAACTGGTCACCATGAACACGTTTCTCGATCCCAAGTTCTGGAATATAAATATCAAATGATGACTCGTAAACTTGTAAAACCGTTGCCATTGTTAATAGCTGGCCAGTTGGGCTGCTCATATCATTAATCGCACTAGATAATAACAAATGAATAGCTTGCACTTGCGCATCATATGTGCAATCTTTTTTGAAATTACAATATTCAGATGTTATTTTTAATGATTCTAAATCTTCTTCAAAATCCTTACCTTGAAGGATTGACTTTAATTGTCTATGCACAATATGATCAGGATATCTTCTCAATGGAGAAGTGAAATGTGTGTATAACGGGATGTTCATAATAAAGTTGCGATGTTGCTCTTTTTCAACCTTGCCTGATACAAAATATTTACCTCTTGACATGAGCTTAAACAATAGAATTTGAATACCCTGTCTAGCATTGTCATCTTCGATCGATAGAATTGAATTTAGTAAACTCTCAGCTGATGAAACATCAACTTCGTAGCCTAAACTTTGAACTTTCTTTTGGAATGATTCCATTTTTGTCTCATTAGGCATAGCTTGTCTTCTTAAAAATGCTTTATCTCCCAACTTGGAGTAAATTTCATTTGCTATAACTGAGTTTACACGACGTGTGATTTCATCAATTATATTAGAAGCAACACTTTTATTAAGAATGTTCAAATCAACTAAAACCTTTTCATTATCTAAACTATCAAGTAAAGGTAAAGATTTATTCAAGTCAATATTTTCCTGGTTGGTTCTCTCTTTAAAAAACTTATTGGCTATTCCTTGGATTTTAGATATTGTGGTAGAAGATCCCTGCTCAACCATATCATTTAATGAACATAATGATATCACCATTGCTGGCTTTACCACGGTTTCACCTATCCATACAGATTCAGTCTCGAAAGTACTACCATTAAGTGTAAAAACAATTGAAATAGATAAAGATTCCTTATCTTTTTCATATGTTAATGAATCATGTAATGCTTTTGGGAGTAAATTAACTGACTTTTGTGGTAAAAATACACCAGTAGACCTCTTTCTTGCCCTACGATCAAGTGATGAACCTGCTTCGATACTTTCAGTAACGTCGACTACATGACAAGCAAATCGAATTTTACCATTTTCAGATTCATTTATATGAAAACCAAAATCAGTTATACCATCTAAGGTAGAAATAGCAACAACATTCTCATCCATGAAACTTTTTCTCTCGTCATATACACTTCTAGGTATATCTAACGGTTGAAAAATAGCTCTCTCCTTAGTTTTATCAGTAGCCTCGACATATTCATTAGATAAGAAATTTTTATCTTTTAATATGGATTCAATTTCAATGTTAGGATCATCTAAATTACCTAATTCAGTTACAATTACACCGAATGGATGCAACGAAGTAATAGGCCAGCGCTTTAAGGAAGCCACAAATAATGTTTCTGAATATTTTTCAGCATTCTCAACAAATTCCTTAGGAGCTAACTCTGTTGGGATAGCTATCAATGGTACTTTTTTATCAGTAGGTTTGAACCAAACGATTTTAGGAATATGTGTTGGTTTATTGTCTTGTTGAGCTTGTTGCGATGGTCTTAACAAAGCCAGCGTACCACTGAATAATTGCCCGGGAATCCTATCCAAAACAGCAACAACATGACCAGCATATAATGGTTTAAAGTCATCATTTATTTCTTCTTCTTCAACAAGTAAAAGTGATTGACCTTCAACCTCAACATCATCATTCTTTTTCTGAGTTGGACGTTGTTTTAATGAACCTCTTCTTTTTACCGATGATCTAGTAGGAGAAAGAACTTCTGAATCAGAAGTATTAGAAGATTTGTCGAAATCTAGACGATTCAAATTTGGAGTGTTTGGTGATAAAATTGGGTAATCATCGTTTTGTAATTGAGGCTTACTTAAAACATTAATAGAAGCGTCATTATGATAATCATCATTGTCATCTAACGAAATTATATCTTGCTGAATTGTAGCATCCTTTCTTCGTTTTTTTTCTTGTTTCTCTCTTTTCGATTCCCATACATCATCTACAGCTAGTAATTCAACAGCAACCAAATCACCTTCTAATGCTCTGTTACGATCCTTGGAACCACAAATATAGATATCTGCATCCAATACCCCATCTGTGGTGACCCAAGCATCAGATCTGTTTTTTTTGTTAACTCTTAGAACACCAGTCACCAACCTCCCTTCCTTTATTAGTTCTGGTATATTGGCTTGTGGTAGATATGGGGCATATAATGCCTTCCTTTGGCTTCCTGAGTTAGAATTATTATTATGCGAATTATTGCTATGGACAGAACCAGTTGATGGGCGATTCTTATTATGACCAGGTTGAAATAACGCAGGAGGTTCTAAGGCGGTAAATGAGTTATAATTGTTATCTTTAGAATTAGATCCATTACGAAATGGGGAATATTGAGATGATATAGACGGATTATTGTAATTGTGGATGTTTCCATTAAAGTGATTTCTGGATCTAGAACGACGGTGAGAGTGTGTCGGTGTTTTTATGAAATCATCATCATCGTTCTCGGGTGTTTCCAAGTTGCTATTTGTTTGTATTTTTGGTGGAAACTTAAAGTTATTTTGTCCTCTATTTTTTTGGGGGGATTGTGGAAACTTAAAATTTGGAGGGGGGTTCAATACTAAATTTGTTGCAGTCATACTATTTGCATTATCATCCATTCCATGTCTTTTAGCTTGTTCTTCTGCAGCATATTTTTTTGCTTCATCTAAAACTAATGATTGTCTTCTGTTATGACCATATGCGCTAGATTGAGAGCCAGTTCGTTTATGTGAAAAATTTAGATGATTTTTTCCATCAGCATCTTGAATGTTTATCTTTGGAGGTGAAAAGGTGTTGTTGTTATTAAAATGACCAGAATTATTTCTAGAATGGTAAATATTATTATTATTTTTGTTTTGATGAACCGGAGAACCCCTGTAAGTGTTTTGATTCGATGAACTGGTCTGATTTTGTTTCAATCTCTGGACATCCTCTAAAGATAATTGTTCAATCATTAAATCAGTCAATTCACTTTGTGTCTTTCTATGAGCTACATGAATCTGCTTAGGTCCATTCTTATTACCAGTAGCTGGAATAAAAAAATTCTTATTAGAATTATTTTTTGACATTTTTCGATTCTGAATTGAAATTTTAGGACTTACGTGTTTATTATTTGTATGAGAAAGAAAGTAGTATGGTTAAATAAAAAACAAATTATGATATTGTTCTTGTATTCTAATTATCTTACAGTAAATCCAAAATCGTAAAGGGGTCAATGTAAAAAAAATACACTAAAGGATAGAAAACAATTCGATATTTCTGGTCTAGTATTGCCTAAATGAGTGTTAGCAGTACTATCCCGTCTCTTAAATTCTTTAAAAGACTAAAGTCGGTTAATGAATGAAATGTTAGAAGCGATTTAGAATATAGAAATAATTTATTTTACTTATAACCGTTTAATATTATTTAAAAAGAAATAATTTCAATATTGTAGTAGTTTTTTGAATTTTGAATTCTGATTAAGTTGAAGATATATTTGTATACTCAATTAAAAATAGATTTTTACTAGAATAATTTTTATAAACTGAAATTATCAAGTTGGTGTATATTAAAATTATTAATAGGATAATTGATTAAACTGGGCAAATGAAATAATAAACATAAAAGATTTTGAAGAAATTTAATAGAATAATAATGTTGTATTAAATTTTCAAAGAAGGAGTTTCATTATTTTGAATCATGAAATTTACTCGATACTTGAAAAATTCGATGTGTGATGAATTTTGGGAAAATTTGAAATATTTCAGATACCTACGTTTCAATTTTGAAAAAAAACTATTTATTTCATCAGAGAATTGGGAGCAAATAATCGGTACAAAATTGTGTATATGCCTTATTGAATTAAGGAACAGAAGTACCAGAGGGCTCGATGTATTAGTATTCAACCAGAAATAAGCTTTATAGAGATTGTTTCAAGGAATTGTGACAAACAAACAAACTGTAAATTATGCGAATATTAATAATAATCTATTAATAATGTTATAGAACAAGTTCAGTTAGCGTTATTTCAATAATGAGTTCTTAACGCAGTCATATATAAATAAAGTAACGGATAGACTATCATCTTAAATGTTCTTATTTAATTCCTTATATATCCAATCTTCTAACCAAGATATTGTAACGTAAATGGCGAATATGTGAACAATAACAAGCAGGGAAAGATAATATGTTTTTTTAGAGTCCATTGTATAATCATTATTGAATCTGGTCAAAGGGACAACTATAGGGCATTTCAATTAAAATTCATTCTGTCAGTAATAGGGAAGTACTTTTACAATTTTGATAATATTCGATTAATTATCTCAATCTGATCTTTTATTTATTCACAAATAATAGTTATTTAAAACGAATATAGATATATATGTATAAGAGTTTGTTATCATAAATATATACCTATTCGTAATTGGATGAATATTTATGATCAGTTAACTCCAAAAAGTTTTCTTTAATATTTCTAATGGAAACAAATCTATTTAAAATATTGCCACTACCTGATTTATCATTGGTACCACTCATACGAGCACCGCCAAACCATTGCTGGGCAACAACAGCACCTGTACATTTATCGTTAATGTAGAAATTACCAGCACAATATCTTAAAGATTCAGTTGCATTATGAATAGCATCACGATCACGAGCAAAAATGGAACCGGTTAAACCATATTGACTGGTTTTATCTATGTCATTACAAACTTTATTAAAGTCAGCATCAGGGTATTCACAATAAGTAAGGATTGGTCCAAAGAATTCCTTTGTTAAGTATTCATGGTATATATTTGTTGTTTTTATTAAGGTAGGTTGAACAAACCAACCTTTTGACTTATCATATTTCCCACCGTAGACAATTTCTAATTCTGGGTCTGTTTTTGCATGTTCAATTGCAGCAGTAAGTTTGTTAAAACTTTGTTCATTGATAACTGGTCCAATAAAACCATGCAAATCACCACCACTAATTGGCCCTGCAGAAGTATTTGTTGGTGTCATTTTACTATTATCAGAATTTAGAGTACCAACAAAATCTTTGATAAATTCTTTACTCTTTGATTCTGGTAAATATAGTCTTGATGTTGCAGAACACTTTTGGCCCTGATACTCGTAAGCTCCTCTAATTGATGATAAAACCGCATGTGGTATATTAGCTGTTGGGTGAATTAAATGAAAATTCTTCCCACCAGTTTCTCCTACGATTCTTGGATAATCTCTATAAACACCATTAACTAAATTAGTTTGAATTTTTCCATAAAGATTTTTAAATACATCAGTGGAGCCGGTGAAATGTAGAGCATTAAAGGCAGAATCATTGGTAACAATGTCAGTTACTTTAACTGGATCACCAGGGATAAAATTTATCACACCTCTTGGCAACCCTGCCTCTTCTAGCACCGTCATTAATAAATAATTGGATAATGTGGCACTTTGAGAAGGCTTCCAAACAACAGTATTTCCCATTAGTGCCGGGGCGCCAACCAAGTTTGCCGAAATTGCAGTAAAATTAAATGGTGAAACTGCATATACGAAACCTTCTAATGGACGATATTCTGCCCTATTCCATACGCCAGGAGTTGATTCCAAGGGCTGTTGGGCATATAATTCATTGGCATATTTCACATTAAACCTGAAAAAATCCGATAATTCAGTTATACAATCGATTTCTGCTTGATAAACATTTTTCCCCTGACCCAACATTGTTGCAGCTAGCATATCATATCTGTACTTAGTGGATATTAAATCGGCAGCCTTTAAAAATATCGCAGCCCTATCAGCAAATGAAAATTTCTCCCATTCTTTTTTAGCAGCTTTCGATGATGAAATTGCATCTACAACATCAGACCTAGTAGCTTGTGTTACGTTAGCCAATACATTCTCATGATTTGCAGGATTTGTTTGTTTAAAAAACTCCCTTTTTTTACCCTTTGATTGGTCGTAATACCTTCTCTCACCGTTTATCACCAAAGGAATATCAATTGATGAGCTTTTAAATTTCATGATAGATGCCCTTAATAAATCCCAATCTTTCAAATCATTGGCAGCAAAGCTTTTAACAGGTTCATTGGTTATATGTTTTGGAATTGAATAATTCCCGAATTTTCTAATTAGTTGTTTGTTCTTGGAAACAAAATTGAATCTCAACATTTTGATATAAGTTTTAGTAAATGCAGTTACGGTAAACTAATAAAGTTTTCAACTGTTTTAGTTCAATATTTTATAATGTTCTCTTATTTTTAGATTATATATTAAATCATATCAAAGTTGTATAATGTGGTCTCTTTTTATACTTAGGGATCATAATGTCTCATCTTCGAAATTTCGGGGATTCTTACGGAAGCCAGTATGCGGGGATGGATTTCCGTAAAATTAAACATATACATCGGGGAGTTAGTTATCTGCAACGGTGAATATGTCATCATCATTGGATATATATTGTAATAAAATAACGGTTCATCGATCTCACCTGAACTATTTAATATATTTCACAATCAGTAATTAATATAATTGGGATTTAAGACAAAGGCTATGCCACTTGAAATTTAACATCAAATTATCAATCATGTAAGTAAGATATAAGTGCTATTTTGTGTATCTGATTCTATATTTATAAAATGAATTTATTAACAGAACTATATTTACTCATAATAATCATAAAGAATCAATAAAATTAAAGATAATCTAACTATGATTTAATCTAGATAAAGTCATTATACCAGAATCGTTGTTTAAGTCTGTCTCATCATCTTGAAGATTTCTAAGTAATTTTCGTTGCTCCTTGACAGTAGTCGAGTTATTCTTTCTACTCGTTCCATAATATGACTTTGCTCTCGCAAAACCAAACAAAAAGTTGGTACTAAATACCCATGTCATTAAGGAAACAAGTAATAAAACTATTGGTTTCCAACCTATCGGATCAATAAATGAGTTTATAGCATCACCAAAAAAAGACATTATTAGAGTGGTCCTGGAAGAAAATAACAGATCATTATCTCTATTCATGCAATAATTCCAATTGGAACACTTTTCAATCAATGCAGGGAGAACTTTGTTATTATCCGCGTTCGTTGCACATCTATTAATAATGAAGTTTTGTTTACAACTTAAAGATTCATTTTCTAATTCAATTTTTTTCAAATGCCATAAAGATTTTATGTCTTTGCAAATAGTGAACAATGCCATAGATAATACTGTAAATACCATTAAAACAGTAGCAGAGTTTAAGGCTAATTGTAATACTGTTATTATAGTATAACTAACTTTTGATACAGGATGTGAATATATTGACCATGGTGACGGAAGCCGTAGCTCTACATTATGTGCAGTTTTATATGGATCATTTGTGTGTACAGAGTTGAAATACTGATCGTGCATGGATAATATTCTTGAATTTTCTGTTTCTGGTAAATTATGCTTGTCGTTAAAATAGTTATGATAATTAATCATGATATTTATTGGTTCCTTACCAGCTCTGTTACGCAATTCTGATTTTATGTCATTAGCATAAGAAGCAATATGCTCACTTGCATTATCATTTGAAGATTCTGGTTCTTCCACAGTATAATTCGGTTTCTCATCTTCCAAAGGCATATCATTATTGGTCATTGATGTGGCAGCTGCTATACCTAAACTTGTAGGGGATAGAATATTGCGTATTACATTTGAATTAATATGTTCATTATCATCATTACCATTCTCTATGCTCTCTATCATTTCAAGACTTTCAACTTTTGATATCAAGTTATTGTTCTCTGAGGTTTCACTATTATTATCAGTATGTAATGCATTAAGTTCGTTTTCTGATAATGAGTTGTTTTGTTTCACACTCTGTGAGGAATCTATATCATTGATAGGTATATCATCAATATCCAGCATATTTATGTCCTCTACTGTATCACCTAATGATAAGTTTGAGAAGCCTATCAAAGTCTCATTATTGGTTGTATGTTGATCATTAATGGATAATTGGTGAAATAAGTTCATGTCAATATTCCTTGGAACTTTCTGCCAATAGAATAATGTGAATAATAGTGTATTTTGTAACCAAACCTTATTCTTAATGATCCGATAGAAACAGGAATCAAAGAATGTCACAACACAATAGTTTCTCAAGAAACACTAATCAAGATTGCTCAATTGATGTCTTTCCTCTTGAATAAATAAGTAACAAAATTTAGTCGTTATGTTTTTTTATCTTTACAAGAAATATAAAGTATATATAACAAATAGTTGTTGATAAATCTTAATGGTACATTTTAAAAATTAGTTGCAATCAATGAGTTCAAATTTGAGATGCATCGCATTCTAAACAATATGATCTCAATCCATACTAATAACAATAATAAATTTGATTATTCAATATTGAGTAAATGTTAAAGCACGTGATCGATACTCGGGTAATGTTTAAACATCCAACTTTCCTAGTTATATATATTTGGTTTAGATTTGTGACACTTATGAGCAGTGTGATTTATAGATAATGAATATTAGACGTAAATCAACTAAAATAATGTAATAGTGAAAGTATAAGGCATGAATTCTTCATAAGTAACCAAAAGATGCATATAATCTACAAAATAACGTTTTTACAGTACGTAAAAATGCGAGCGTGAGCAGTAATATTTTTCAGTTACCATATTTTAACGACATGGCAGTGTAAAATATAAATATGATTGTGCTATAAATGATACTATTATAAAGAATTTAAATAAGAAAACCCATCCATATTTTCTAACATGGGGATGGCCCCTCCAGTCATCAAATTCGAATTTATAAGCTTTAAAATAAATCAGAAAAAGCTAAAAAAACATTTTACTCAATGAATAAGAAAGGGATTTAGTAATATGAAGTAACAGTATATATGACAAACATATCTATGGTATATATTTCATTAGTTACTTCAATTTATTTTACTTAGATCAAAAAAAAAAAAAGAAAAAGATCAACGATATAAATAAAACTTATTCCCATTAATAAAAAATATTTATAAAAATATTATTCAGCTAGATAAAATATATAATATAACAAACAAATACGAGAGAAACTTAAAAAACGAAATGATACGAAATTCGAACAAATACAAAATTACAAAATGTTAAAAGAGAATTTAAAATACGAGACATATATAATCAAAAATAACAGCACAATTACATTTCTTGCTACTAATGTGCGTAAAAAAAGTATTAAATGTTTATGCTTCTTCTTATCCTTTTCTGTATTTAAAAAAATAGATAACATATATACAATTTATTGTTTGTACTTATAATTTGTGTGGAATTAATTACGATACAATAATCAATGCGTTGCATTATATATGCGAAACGTCGTTCTTGTTCTTCGTTCTTCATAAAAATTTTCCCGTCGTTTAATTATCAAAAAAAAAAAGAAACAAGATATATATAAAATAACCCAGCAGTAATAAACCCAGCAGCACATAAAAATTACTTCCGAGACAAATACAAATACATAATTCTTCCCCTTCTTTCTTACTCCATGTTATATCCGGAAAGAAAAGCAATAGAAGAAAGATAAAATTAAAAGAGAGAAAAAGAAAAGAGAGGATCAAAAGTTTTTGCTCAGTATATCATGCATAACTTCCTTACTGAATGGGATCAAAAATTTAATATTAAATATTTTTGCCATTTTTACTTTTTTTGGTACACCCTTTTCTTCTCCCTGTTTGTCCACTACGATACCACGGACCTTTCCCCCGTCTAGACTCTCAAAGTTGCGTTACAAATAATTCGTTAATTAATTTAAAAAAAAAATGAAAAATCATCATCATCGTGGTCTAAAAATTAAAACGCCAAATATTACGACGCACCGCAAAGAAAAACAATTTCCTATTTAATTAACACATTGTGTCTTCGTTTCTTCTTCTTGTGGTATCTTGTGTGTAGTCTTCATTCATTTCTTCGATCAATTAAGTAATAAAATAATAATCATACTACTGATTGAACTGATGAATACGATACGAATACTTGTGCTTCTGCTTTTTGGCTAAACTATGTAATGATAAATTAACATGGGTATGGTGTTTGTGTAAGTTACACACTATTAAAAAAAAAATTTTTATTGTTGTTTATCTATTTCAGACATCTCGAAAATAAATTTAATTTCTCAATTAATCTTATTAATACTAATTGGTGAAACCTATATAAAAAAATATAATATTAAAGTTTTACGTTACTAGAATTCTTAATAAAAGTATCAACTAACACTAAAAAAAACATAAAAAGAAAGAAGATAAATATATCATCGCTGTTAAGTATAAACATGTATTTGACATATTTATTAACTTTATTATATTTATATATATAAAGATAAAATCGTTTATTTTTTTTTTTACCTTTTTTATTTTATTATATAAGTCTTGGTATTAAAATCTTGTCTTCATCTCATATATCATTTCGTTTTGCCAAATATAATTTAACATTATACAACCAAGCTAGAGACATTTGTTTAACTATTCAGCAAATATAAAGAATTTCTCATAAGATACATTACTCTTTGATTTCTTTTTATTTAAACAAGTTTTAAGTGTTATATTCTAATTTGACAATAATGAATAGCACAGTTACTGAAAAAATTGCACAACTAAGCACCCCATACGGGTACTTACACACTAAATCAGCTCCAGCTATTAATTTAGTTGCAAAGGATAACTGGTTTGATTTTGCTACCGATGGTACTCTAGCTCTATTTGCCCCTGTCGTTGCATATTGGGTTGTTTCTGGATTTTATCATATCATAGATGTTTACAATTTAGCCGAAAAATATAGAATCCATCCTCCAGAAGAAATCTCCTCAAGAAATAAGGTCGGTAGATTCGAGGTCTTTTACACAGTGCTATACCAACATTTCATTCAAATTTTAGTCGCTTACGCTTTCTTACAATTAGAACCAGTACAAACTACTGGTTTCGAAAAAAATGAAATGTGGCAATGGAGACAAACATTGCCATCTTGGGTCCCAGATGTTGCTCTATACTATGGTTACACATACGGTATTTCATTCGCTAAAATCTTCACTGGTTTTGTAATCATTGACACATGGCAATATTGGTTACATAGATTAATGCATACTAGCACCGCTTTATACAAGAGATACCACTCTGTCCACCACAAATTATACGTTCCATATGCTTACGGTGCTTTGTATAATGCTCCAACTGAAGGTTTCTTGTTAGATACTTTAGGTACTGGTATTGCAATGATGATTACAGGTTTGAACCACAAAGAACAAGTTCTATTATTCACATTTGCTACTTTAAAGACTGTTGATGATCACTGTGGCTTCAGTTTACCATTTGACCCATTCCCAATGATCTTCCCAAACAACACTATCTATCACGATATTCACCACCAAAACTGGGGTATCAAGTACAATTTTGGTCAACCATTCTTCACTTTCTGGGACATTCTATTCAGTACCGATTACAAAGGTATTGATGCTTACAAGGAAAAGCAAAAACAAATCACTTTAGAAAAGTACAAGCAATTCTTAAAGGAAAGAAAGCAAAAGAAGAATTAATGAATACCAATTATTGTCGATCAGATGATTTTATTTGTTATTATTATATATTATAGATATTCTTCTTATTAAATTGCAATGATATATATTTACGAAGAAAAAAATTTTTAAAACATTAAACAGAATAGACATTTTTGGATATGCATATTTTTATAGAATTCAATTGATGTGCGAATGATTTTGTTAAATTCTGGTTTTATTATATTCCATTTTCTCATTTTATAGCAATGTAAACTTATTTATTTAATATACTTATTATGTATATAGGCATCAAACAGATAAATATAAAATTATTTTACCGTTAAAATATTTAAAACTTAAAAAAATACAACTTCTCAATTGAAATATAATTAATAAATAATCATTATTAAAATATATATAACTTATATGCATGATATTTTATTAAATAAAAGATATTTAAAAAAAAAAACTAAAAAGAATGGTGTCATTGTTTTAATAACGATGCTAGTATGAAATGCTGGTGATTGGTTTCAAAATGATTCTTAGTTCGATGAAGAAAAAAATTAAGAACATCGATTGAAAACTGTTTTGATGCAAATGAATAAAAAATCCAAATTAAATTAATAAATTATATTTATCAGAAATTTGTGGAATTAATGTCAAACTTTTGTTTGTAGCCAAAGTTTTCAATAATTTTTGAATAGGATAATCTAATTTAACATTATTATTCTTCATAAAAGTTTCTAACAATTGAATTCTTACATTAATATTATTGACATTTTGAATATCATTCAATTTTTCACATAATTTAATGTCGTTTTGAATTAATTTGGATAATTTATCTAAATCTAATGCAACTTTGTCAGTAGTAGATTTTTTGATTGCAGATTTATATAAAGCAGTAGCATAGGTTCCATCTAAACCAAATTGTCTTGTTGTGATAGCGCTTGGATTGTATGCTCTTGTAGTAGAATTTGAAATATTCCGTATTATAATTGGAGATAATTTTAAAGTAGATTTATTTAAAACGATGGAGCGAGATAACATTTTTTTTTGTTTGTATTGTGTATGTATAATTGTATTATTGGAGGGTTTTAATTAATTGTAGTAAATAAAAATAAAGTTAAATTCCAATAGATACATAAGCAAGAAAAAAGAAAAACCATTTAAAGTAGGTAAAGATTTACAGATCTCCTTATATATATATCTGTTTTAGATGGTATATGATCTTTCTTATCTTTCATTACTAATACGACGACAGTTGCAACTTGATGACACCAAGAAATCAAACTAAATATATTGATTGAATTGTACGTCATTTAGAATGTAAAAGAAGGAAAACCAATTAGTAATTCAATGTGAGAACGGATATAAAAATTCAATAGAAACCAGATTCAGAATGGTTTATAGCTTTTCTTATTTCAGTAAAAATATTTCTAGAACTCGAAATCTTATTTGTTCAAAAATAATTATTTAGGAGTAATATAGCATATAGTGAGAACAAGGGAAATTTTCGAAATGAATATTTACATGTTCTTCGAAATAAGCAACAATTAAAAAAATTGCAAATTACGGAGAAATAGTAGTAGAATATCATGAAATCATTGTAATTACGTATTTTGCCAAATTTCTTTTATGATTATTTCTACTTTGATCAGATAGGAAATCATATATGTGTTGTAACAACTTGAATATATTTGATTATAACACCGCTATTGTTAAATATTTCACATTGTTGTAAACTTTACGAACCGAAAAAAGAAAGAGAGTGGGAGTTTGCCTTGAATTCTGACGGACAAAACCTGGAAATGATTTAAACACAAAGCCAATACAATATCAACACTGTTAATTGATAAGAGAGAGAAAGAGAGAGAGAGAAACAGTGACCGAAAAATGAGGGGCTGCTTTCGGTGAAACATGGTAGCTAAATATTTCATAATGATAAGGCTGAAACATAAAATAACTGGGTACTGTTGTTTTTCATATAAATCTAAGTGTAATTTCATATATATCATCGGTAACACCCTAATTAACAAACATCGCAGTTAACAAATATTGTCTGAAGGATCAAAAACAAAATAAAAAAAAAAGAAATAAGACAAACGTTAAAAGAAACCACCGTTGCGATTTTTCGCACACATTATTAATTTATCTAATACAGAGGACATTCGTAGAAATGTCATCATGCGGCTGTTAACACCGTTCTTAGCTCTAATATATCTGCTTTGTACGCACTTGTCTTCATGTGTGCTATTAACATACACGTTAAAAAAGAAAAAAATAAAAAGAGGGGAAGTGCAGTACGGCACTTATTCTCTAAGCATGTGATTTTACAGTAATCCCAACAACTTTGTGTACAACAAACAGAAGGGGAGAATATTCAATTATTTATTATTGCTTGATATAATTGGTACAATGAGAAAATAAAAAATTTCTTTTCTCTTTTATTTTTACACTAACCCTCTTAAACATTTCATTTCTAGAATCTAGAGAAAGAATTTGAGAAGCAACCAAAAAAAAATAAACACAAATAGATTTCTATTGTATGCGTGGAAGAGCAAAAAAGGAAAGAAAATATTTCTTTTCGCAACTTAACTTCAGCATATATTATGTTTTAATGTGCTCTCCCATATCGTATTATATTATAAAATTTATTTTCTTTGCATATGTGTTTCCTTCTTACTTGTTCTCTCTAATGTGTGAAGAGACGAAAAAAAAATTTTTTAAGTGTAAGTACGGGTTATATAAATGGATTTATTAATATCGGTTACTAATTAGAATTTTGTTTGTTGTTTCTGACTTATAATGTTTAACGTATGTGAACGGGAATAAAGAGGAAATTAGTGCATGGATATTAAACGGGTATGCTATCTAATATTATTACAATTAATATTATTACAATTCATAATGAAATAAAGAAATTATCTAAATGAAATGTTGATGCCATCATGAGAATACCGCTAATTTATAACCGTAGCTATTTAGTTGAAAGCACAATCTCAAATTTCTAAATATCAATATGCTTTAACATATGCTTAATTTTATACAGTCTACATATCTTGTATCGATTATCTTATGGTATATCTTTATAACGAATATCTATTATATGGTTTATAATCACATTATATGCATATATATATGTGTGTGTGTGTGTGTGGATGTTTGTGCGACTTGTATACACTTAAAAATCATTCTCTCTCAATTGAAACAGAAGGCGGTGTTTTATTATCCAATCACATCTCTCTCTCTAATTTGGTGGTAATGCAATATTATCTCTTTGTGCAACGTATTCACTATCAACGTAACCTAATGCATCTTCAATCTCGCTACTTTGTAACCCTTTGATTTTGGATAACTCATCGCTAGAATAATTGCATCTAGCTCTACCAAACACAACTGGTTCAAAATCTGGATCCATCTCACCTGTTGGTAATCTTTTACCCATCTTCAACTCAACACATTCAAATTCGTGGAATGAACCTTCGACATCCAAAACACCAGCAGGTAATAATCCTGCTTTGTTTTTCCGTGTTAACGCATTGTATGCACCTTGGTCAATGATGACAGAACCATTGGTAACAAGACCATGCAATATCCAGAATTCTCTGTTCTTAAGATGATGTTGGTTATCATTGGCAATAAATTTGGTATGGAGTGGCACCTTCATGTCATGTAATCTCTTTAATTCTCTTAATTGTAAGTCGGAAAAGCTAATATCTCCAAACCTCTCAATTTTATCTTCTTCATCTAGGTTTAAGTCCAGTGATTTCATATAGTGAACAATGTCACATATGCTCTTAGGTCTATCACTTTTCATGATGATTGTGTGGACACCAGCATTGGTAGCTAAATTAGCAGCAGTAATCTTGGTTTCCATACCACCAGTTCCAACACTAGAACCAGATCCAGAAGATGTGTCAACACCTGGTAAACCTCCAGATATGTCTGGGATAATCAATAAAGGTTTAGCATCTGGGTTTTCTCTTGGATTGGATGTGTATAAACAATCAACATCAGTTAACAAAAATAAATAATCAGCACCGACCGCACCAGCAGTGATAGCACTTAAAGTGTCATTGTCACCAAATTTGATTTCGTTGGTGGATAGGGTATCATTTTCATTAACTATTGGGATAACCTCCATATCGATTAATTCATTTAATGTATTTTGGGCATTTTTATATTGTGGCCAATTGGATATATCATTTCTAGTTAATAAAACTTGCGCTATTCTTTGATTGAAATGAGAAAATAATAAATCCCATCTAGCAATTAATCTACCTTGGCCGACAGCAGCTAGTGCTTGCTTACCAGATACACTCTTAGGTTTCTTGTCCATTTTCATTGTTCTTAAACCAACAGCAATACTACCACTAGAGACAATGACAACTCTATGGCCTTCTCTTCTTAATTTAACTACAGTTTCAACCAACAAAGACATTAATGCTAGTTTAGGTTCTTTCGTTTCCTCATCGACCAAGGATGAAGAACCCATCTTGATAACGATAGTATAATTTTTTGTCATAGTATAATAAGTATTTGTTTGTATATATTTTTATTTTTAGTTTCCTAAGATTCAAATGAATGTCTGTTAGAAGGAATAATTATAACCCTTGATATATTCTCACTAATATGAGATAAAACTTGCAAATAAAGCTTGTTTATTTTGAATTAATCAAAAAAAGATAATGTCTAACAATATTTATTATACAATTTTATTAATAATACTTAGTTTGTAATGAAAAGAATCTATTTTCGAAAGAAATTCATTTAATAAGTAAATTGGCACATTTTTCCTTAAATGATAATAGTTTCTTTTTATATAGCTTAGTTTTCAAATTTTCATCACATGTGGATGAGCCCGGTGTTTAAAGTTAAAAAAAAATAAAGTATTAACAATTTATGAAATTTATTATCTCGAAATCTATGTAACAGAGAAATAAAATAAAATAAACTTGGTAAAAAGAAAAGGGAATTGAGAAGTACAAACCCTTACCTATTTATTAATCCTGTAAGAACGATTCAATTAAAATTGTAAGTCAGATATTCAGTGTTTACCCTTAGATATAACCAATTCGACTTTCCAATTTTCATTTTTGGTCATACTACATACACTAGAATTGACAACAGGCCATTAGATTTGATTGGAACTTATAGGAAATAATTGCAATGAATGTTTATGATGATGTACTTGATGCAACTGTGATTTCTAGCTCCACAATTGGGCATTTCACTAGTGAGGATTATGAAGAATTGATTACAGTGAGAACAAATATTTTATCTATCTATAGAATACAACCTGAAACAAATAAACTGACTTTAAATTATGAATTTAAATTAAATGGTAAAGTATCGGACATATTTTTAGTACCACAGCAAGATTCTAAATTAGATTATCTATTAATTTCCACTGCACCAGCTAAATTGTCAATTGTAACATTTAATGTTTTCACAAATTCATTGGAAACATCAAGTCTGCATTATTATGAAGATCAATTTAGAAAAAATTCTATTATAAAACTTGCTAAAGAATCAAAACTAAGAATTGACCCAGCAAGAAAATGTGCGTTACTTTTCAACAATGATAATATCTCAATATTACCATTATACCCTATTAACGATGAGTTTGAAGATGATGATTTATCTCAACAGAATAACGGTAAAAGAATCAAAAGAGGTGGGTTATCTATTAAATTTCCATCAAAACCTAAAAAGAAAAATAGAGTTACCAACAAAAGTATTATTTTGAAATCAACAAGCTTTGATAAAAAAATTCAAAATATCTTAGATATTCAATTTTTACCTAATTTTTCGAAACCAACTATTTCCGTATTATATCAACCAACTTTAGCATGGGTAGGTAACTCTCAGTTAGAAAGTTTACCAACTCAATACATGATAATATCTTTAAATATATTAAAGTCGGATGATAATACCATAAATTCAGTATCAAAGAGCGAAAATGATAATATTGAAACCAAAGACTTAATAGATATGACAATAATTGGGCAAGTCTCTGAATTACCTTATGACTTACATACTATAATTCCATCAGATAATGGAAGTGTTATATGTGGCACTAATGAAATTACTTATATCGATCACACAGGTGTGTTGCAAGCAACAATTTCCATTAACCAATTTCAAAATATGGAAATTTTGAAAAAAGGAAGGGTTATAGACAAATCTAAAGAGAATATCATTTTGAATAGACGTCTAAAATACATAAATATTACAGAAGATTTCAGAATAGACAGTAGAGACGATAAAAAAATTATATTAATATTCGATCAGAAAAACAATATATATCTGATAAATATAAATTTAGAAGGTAGGTTATTAACAAATTTTGACATCAATATACTCCCGATCGTAAATGAAGTATTAAGAGAAAATTCAAATCCAATGTGCGTTACTGGTGTAAACAATGACACGAGAAAAAGAATAACAGATATTTTTATTGGTTATCAATCGGGGAATGCATTGCTACTAAGATTTAATAATCTTGAAAATGCTATAACTTCAAAAAAGGAGTCAATAGAAGCTACAGATAACCAAGAAATATATGCAGATGAAGATGATGAAGATGATTTGTATAGTCATGAAACTGAAACTAATGGTGATTCAAAAATCAATGAACATATAGTGGAAACTATTCAACCTTTTGACATTGAATTGCTATCTTCTCTTAAGAACATTGGCCCATTAACGTCATTAGTTATTGGTAAAACTTCATCAGTTGATAAAACAATTAAGGGTTTGCCAAATCCCAATTCGGGCGAATATTCTATTGTGGGAACTTCAGGAAATGGAACGGGCTCTCATCTAACGGTTATTCAACCAAGTGTTCAGCCTAACATAGAATTAGCTTTAAAATTCATTAGTGTTACACAAATTTGGAATCTAAAATTTAAATCTCAGGATAAGTATTTAGTGACAACAGATTCAAAAAACAATAAAAGTGCAATATATCAATCGACTAAAGGATTTCAACTTTATCAAGAAGGTAGATTTAGAAGAGATTCGACAACTGTTTATGTTTCCATGTTTGGTGATGATAAGCGTATAGTTCAGGTTACAACAAACCATTTATATTTGTATGATACTAATTTTCGTAGATTAACCACAATGAATTTTGAATTTGAGGTGGTTAATGTATCGGTGTTAGATCCATATATTTTGATAACTTTATCGAGAGGTGATATTAAATTATATGAATTAGAGGAGACTAGAAAAAGAAAATTATTCAGAGTGGAGTTACCAGAGGTTTTACCTGAGATGGTTCTGACGTCTGGTGTTATTCTAAAAAGTAATATGTGTAATGAGTATTTAACTGATGTTAAAGATCAAAATAGTGAAGAGTTGTTATTTACTTTTGTTACTGCAGATAACCAAATTATCTTCTTTCCTAGAAATCACAATGATAGAATTTTTCAATTAAATGGTGTTGATCAATTAGATGAAACTCTTTATATCAGCACATATCAATTACCCTTCGAAGTAATTCCTGATCCACAAATTAAACAAGTAATGATAAATAAGTTAGGAAAGACTGGCAAGGAGGAATATCTGACTATTTTAACATTTGGTGGTGAAGTTTACCAGTACAGAAAGTCATTGAGGAGACATAGTAGATTTCATCGTAATTTAGCAAGAAACAATTTAGCAATTACAGGTGCTCCTGAAAATGCATATGCCAAAGGTGTTAGTTCCATTGAAAGGATAATGCACTATATACCAAATTATAATGGTTACTCATCAATATTTATTACTGGTAATGAGCCTTATATATTGTTAAAAGAAGATGATTCGGTTCCTAGATTATTTAAATTTGCAAACATTCCATTGGTGTCAATGTGTCCTTGGGGTAAAACTTCCGTTATGTGTGTTGATGATATTAAGAATGCTAGAGTTTATTCATTAAACCGCACCAATATGTATTATGGGAACAAACTTCCTTTATTAACGGTAGCACTCAGTGATACAATTGAAGATTATATGACATTAACAAATGTCGCTTATCATGAAGGATCCAATATGTACATTGTTTCATATGCAAGGGAAATTGAATACATGGCAAATGGAGAAGATGGTGATGAATTAGTTGGCTCAAACCCAGATGGCCCACATGCAGTCAGTTATCAAAGCGGTATCATATTGGTTAACCCTAAAACTTGGAACGTTATTGATAGGAAGGATTATGATTTAAATACCATAATCAATGATATTAGAACCATGATAATTCAATTAAATTCGAAAACTAATTTTAAGAAGGAATTAATTGTTGTGGGTGTTTCGAACGTTGGTACCGAGGATTTACCGCCAAGTGGTTCCTTTTATATATACAATACCAATGAAGTTGTTCCAGAACCTGGAAAACCAGATACTAATTATAGACTTAAAGATGTTTTCCATGAACAAATTAAGGGCACTGTCAATAATGTATGTGATATTAGTGGTAGATTCATAATTAATCAAAGTCAAAAGTTATTGGTCAGGGATATTCAGGAAGATGAATCTGTTGTTCCAGTTGCATTTCATGATGTACCAGTATTTGTTTCTGATATTAAATCTTTTGGTAATCTTTTAATTGTTGGAGATTCAATGCAAGGTTTTCAATTCGTAGGGTTTGATGCTGAACCTTATAGAATGATATTGTTAGGTAGAAGTGTTTCTAAATTTAAAACTATAGCTTTAGACTTTTTGGTAAGAAGTGGGGAGATCTTTTTTGCAGTTTCAGATACCGAAGATATCTTACATATCCTTAAATATTCACCAGACGAACCAAATTCCTTATCTGGTCAAAGGCTTTCGCATTACTCGAGTTTTAACATACACTCTACCAACACCTGCATGCAAATGATACCAGCAAATGAGGAGTTTGTAACAGCTAATAATAATGAATCATCTGTTTTTCAGACGATTGGTGCTAATGTTGATGGTTCAATCTTTAAAATTTTGCCTTTATCTGAGGACAGTTTTAGAAGATTATACGTCATTCAGCAGCAGATTATTGATACGGAGATACATCTCGCTGGGTTAAATCCAAGAATGGAAAGACTTTCAAATGAATATCACCAGTTAACAAACATGATGAGGCCTTTGTTAGATTTCGAATTAATAAGAAAATATAGTAATCTTTCTATTGATAAAAGAAAACGAATTGCCCAAAAAGCTGGTAGAAATGCACATTTTGAAGCTTGGAGAGATATTATTACTATCGAGTTTTCATTAAGAAGTTTATCAAGAAGTTGAACAGCTTTTTGAATCTTGAATTTACCTCTCTACTCCGAAGTACGTAATATTTAAATATAAGGAAAATGTAGGTATGAACTGTAATAATATTATTTGTAGATATTTATATGAAATTCATAAAAGCATATTTAATATAAAGACCACCATTGACAATGCCATTTATTATTTTCAATTTGTGTGGTATGAACATCAAGAGCTACATATTTAACTACATACATTTTGTTCGGCTTTTTAATTGTCGCAACGCTAGATAGTATCATAATCTTGAAATTTTAATAAAACAATCTTAAAGGAAGTTTTAACATAAGATGTTGATTAATCAGAAACTGATCTCAATTAGTTGGCATTCTAGCTTAAAAGATCAAACTTACATAATCAAAAACCAATTCGATAATTATTTTTGAGGAGCACCGTTTTATAATTTGAGTGTACTGACTGAGAATTATATAAAGTAATAATGCCAGTGAAGAAAAGAATTACTACAACCAAGAAGAAAAGTGTAACATTTTCTGATGATACCACGATAACTCAAAATGGAAATAGGAACAAAGATAGAGATTATAAGCATCCGCCAGTATTTGTCATGAAAACCATATATACTGTCCCAGTCCATTTGTTGGGATTACTATATTATTATATATATGTATCAGAAATGTTCGACACTAAAATGCTTTTAATTTATTTAATTCCTTCACAGATTTTGTATATGATATTTCAATTTAATAGATTCACTGTTTATGGTAACAAGAGGTTAAAGGTTAATGTTATACTCATTTTGATTTCAGTCTTAGCATCTGCATTTTTTAGTTTACCTGTAATGGTAGGTATAATATTATTTGGTGCACCATTGCTCGAAAAGTCGAGAGAAACATTATTATTATCACTCCATGCAACATTTTTAGCTTTCCCAGCAATTTACTCTGTGTTTAATTGTAATTTCAAAGTTGGAATTTGGAAAAAATATTTTATCTTCATAATAGTAGGTGGATGGATTAGTTGTATAGTGATTCCTCTTGATTGGGATAGGGATTGGCAAACTTGGCCAATACCTATTGTAGTGGGATCATATCTAGGTGCATTTTTTGGTTATAGTATTGGTTCTCATGTTTAGCGATTGCGCTAGATAGTATGAAAGTTTTTCAGCAGAAGATACATATGGATTAGTCTATTTATTATCAATAGCTGTAGCATGTAATTATATGAAGTTATCTACGAATATATAAAATTTATATGGATCAAGGAATGTAATATGCACAAAATTCACTATCTATAATAGTCACTCTTTCATAAGCTCGGAAGTTTACCGAAAAGTATTCAAAAGGTACATGATCCTTGAAAGTAAACTGTCCCAGGACCAGTTATCTTCAGAAAGCTTCTTTCCTTCTTGAACAAGGAGAATTCATTATTTATCCAACCTGGGATCTTTATATTAAGAACATTATAAATCTTGGTGACAAATTGTTGTATGATTGTAGCATTTGACGAAAAATAATTATTTTTAATTGTAACATGCTTTTCGTATGCTAGAATTGCGTTTGGTACGATACTTATGCTCTGGTGTTCTTTTAATTTTAATTTATATATTGGTCCTTGGCCGGTAATAGCTAGTATTCCATAACCAGTTATTTCTTTAGTCTCTTCAGCTCTACTTAATTCACCTGAAAAGCATAATATATTATTCTTAATGTTTGGAATTATAAGTCCTTGATTATAATCATTAAAATCTAAAATTTCAATATTTGCTGTTGGTACAGGGGAGTTAATTATTAAATTGACTGGTTCATCATTGGTACTAAGCTTTTCCATTGAGAGATTCTGAGAATATTCTCTCGTCAATAATTTTTTTAAATTGCTTGTTGGGTTTGTATTTATGACACTGATGTTATCTATTTGTCCAAATAATGAGCTAAAAGCAGGTAGCTTGATTATTAACGAATCATTCAATTTTTTAAATTCTGGCAGATTGATGAATGGTCCAGATCCAGTGCCTTGTTTTCTATTTGTGAAACCTAATATATCAGTAGTACTTCCCGTTAAGCTTCTAACTAACCTGTTGTATTTCGTTGAATTGGCTTTGAGCATCTTTTTTGAGGAGATGTTTGCTATTTGATAGATCATTACAACAAAAATAATTTTGAGATCTTACAGTTGATAACAAGATTTTGAGTATTAATATAACCAAACTTTTGGTATCGTGATATATGTAAAATGCATATATTGAATTTAGTTAATTTTAATTGTACCTTTTTTTCTAAATAATTAATATACTTAATTATTAGAATATTTCAAAGAATCTTAAAACTTTATCTATTTTCGTTATTCATATATATTAAATATTTTTTTTAAAGATTTGGATCGTATTTTTGGGATTCTCTAATTTTTTGAAAAGTTTTGGAACGAAACTCATTGGACCGAAATATAAAATTTTTGGCATACAATAGTAGTATAATTACATTATTCAATTATTTCGAGTTTTTAAATACTTAAACTTTACAAATTCACAATATATATGCTATTATGGAAAGAATGCTGTTAATATCTCATTATAGTTCTCTTTGGTGATACCTAGAAGATGCGAATCTTTTGGGGTAAACTTTTCTCTGTTGCCGTAAAAATCAGACTTAATTAATGATTCTGAGATGGTGAATATTTTTGAATTTATGTTTTCTAGCTTAGGGGTTTCCAATTTAGATAATACATCTTCAAATTTGTCCTCAGCTCTGTCTCTAATTGAGTCTATGTTTTCTAGATATTCTGAAAACACCGATAATTTATTTAAAATATCCCTAATAATTGGGTCAATATATTTTAAATTTTTCTTGTAATCACTAAATAACATGGCAAGCTTATAAAATAAAACCTTTAAGGTCTCCGTTTGGTTTTTTAATGACTTCTTTTTCTCCTGTTCAGATGAATCGTCAACTCTATCATGAGCTAATGATGCACGCTGGTACAAACCAAATATCATATGACATATATTATCTAGTAATTGGAATGAAAAATTGGAGAATAAAAATTCAAAGCCTGCAAATTTCAAGTTCGCTAAATTAGAAAAAGCGTAAAATAAACTTTCTTGAAGCAAATTCAAAAATTCATTTAAAGTAGCCTCAAATAATAAAGGTTCCCCCAATTTTTCGTACTGAATTATCATATAGTAATCAATTAATAAAACACTGTTACGATATATTGTGGAATCAATTACGTTTTGAAGAATCGAAGCAGTATCAGTTCCTCTTTTATTGGCATCTGTTAATTTCACCTTATAGGTTTGTCTTAAAGACTTAAGTTTTTCCATGGAAACAATAGAGTCAATTGAATGTAGATAAGATACAAATTCCATTTGAAAGCTTAATAATGGAATATTATTAGCCAATAATGGATCAATAACAATTGAAGAATTTAGTTCAGGACCTGCAACCAAATTTGGTGTTTCACCCCTAAATAAATGTCTTAAACAATAGTTCTTGAAAATAAAATTCCAAAGCACGATAGCTTCTGCATTTTTTGATTCATAATTTAATGCTAGATCTCTAGCTAAAAATATATCTTCATCAAAATCCACCATATTGTTATAATCTGAATTTACCATTCTGAAGAATTTATACAGTGAAATAGCCTTTAAAACTTCCATCGATTGATATGATTTTCTCGACTCTAGTTCAGTTTTTGTAAATTCCATATTGGCTTTTAAAGTTGGTACCCAGTTTTTCAATTCTTCATAATTTTTTAGTTCTTCTTCTTTCAAGGGAATTAACACAGTTGAAGAAAGTGACTCAAATGTCAATAATAAACACATATTTATGTTAAATAGGGCCAAAAGATTTTCTACTGTTTGTTCACTTACCAAAAATGAAGTTGATGAAGAAAACAATTGTTCTATTGATGATAATAGCTCATTTTTAGACTTTAATACAGGAATCATTGAACTTGATACTTGAACTAAATCAGTGTATTTGTTTATCATGTCTTGCAGCAAATTACGTTCCGGAAGTTTTATTGTGATTACTGATTTTTTTAAATAAGAATTTAGTGATCTATCTTTTTTCCATTTTTGGAATTCTTTCTTAAATTCTGTGGAGTTTAACTCATGAAGTCTATTGTAGAATCTCGCTAAATGCCTATCACGGTAAATTAAAAATGATTTATCAAAGATTCTATTCCTGTTATCTGTGAGAGGTAATACCTCATTAACACCTTCTTTTATGCATGTAGTACTAGAAATAGAGAATATCTCATTTTTATTTAAAAATTCCGGATTAATTACTTTAAATTTATCAACAATATCGTCTGAAGATTCTAAGGGTTCAGGTACGGTAGAATTGTTCGTACCATTACTTTGTTGGCTATGGATACCCTTTATATCCTTGTTCTGTTCACCATTTTTATTATCTGTAGGATCAGTAACTTCATCGTTTACAGTGGAGCCTGTTGAATCAAACGTTGATGAAGGCGTTAATTTTAATTCTTTTATAGACTGTTCTTTTAATCTTTTAAAAATTTGTTCATCTTCATTGATTTGTTCTGATTTCGAATTTTTTTGATCACGGTTTCGTTTTATGGTTTCATTCAATTTACCTAACTTTTGATTTTTTTTATATAAATTTGATAATTCAACCAATTTCATCTCAAGAAATTGCATTTCTTTTAACAATATTTCTTCTTGTGAATAACGTGATTTCATCAAATCAAATTCAGCTGGTGTCCCATAATAACTCATCAATAATTGATAATCTTCATAACCGGTAGGAATGTAAGGGTTATTATTACCGTTGTTACTACCAAGATTATTATCATCTCCAAAACCAGTCATGTTATTAGAGTTTCCACCAATAAACATGTTTTGATCAAAATTCCCCCCTTGAGCATTCAATAGTTGAAGTCTTGTATTATAGTCTCTCATTTGTTCCAAAGCTTTCAAACCTAATTGTTGTTCATTTTTATTTAATAGTGATTCTCTGACTTGGTTTTCCAAAGCAATTTGTGCTTTAGTAACTTTGGGTGTAAGCTTACGTTCGTAATTTGAAACTGATGGAGTGTACATACCTGGAACATCTGGGAAAAAACAATCATACTTACCGGATTTGCTACAATTACCACAGACTGGCTTCACACGGTCACAACCTATCTTACGTCTACGACATTGCACACACGCTGGTGGCTTTCTCATTTTTCTACCTCTAATATCCATTGTTGTATATATTATTATATTTAATTATTGTTTTAAGAGGTTACTGAAATATATCGTTCACCAACGACAATGATCTCACTAGAACTTTTTTTTTCAAGCAACACGCACTTGAGCTGATAAACTTGGTGGTTTGAGATTACTATAATTCAAATGATAAAATAACTGATAGATCTTCCCAACCATATATCCAATAAATAAAAGTTGTAAACTATTTATTTATTGACGAATAAAGTCAAATTGTTATTAAAGTTTGAGAGATTCCTAAACCAAAAAAAAAACAAACTAAATGGCTTAAAGAGACAAACGCCAAAAATCATGTGCCGGGTAACATTGCATATACAATGATCAGACGTATGCTGTGATAAGGTTGATGATGACGATAGGATGCCTTATTAACGAGATGGATCATGTAAAGTAAGATTAGTTGGGCTATACTCTACCACATGTTTATATATTTAAACATGCCAGTTAGGACTTCAAAACCAACTTGACACACTAATTTGATAACGATAACGATAACGATAACGATAATCCTTATCTTACTATTAAAATAACGACCCCTCCCAAGATAAATTTAATTATAAATTAGTCTTACGTTTTATTTTGCCAATAAAATAAAAATCAATGACACTATTATATATAATATTATACATATGTGTATATATATATCGCATGTGGCTACCACTATGCGCCTAGATATTCACCACAGGCCTCGATTTTGACATCTTGGATTGGTCTGTCTCTTGTGTCCTTCTTGACCTTTTGGATATAATCGACAATGTCCATACCTTGGATGACTTCACCGAATACTACATGACGTCCATCTAACCATGGGGTCTTAATGGTTGTAATAAAAAATTGAGAACCGTTAGTGTTTGGACCGGCGTTTGCCATGGATAATTTACCTGGAGTTGAATGCTTCAATTTGAAATTCTCATCATTAAATTTCTTTCCATAGATAGATTTACCACCTACACCTTTACCGGTTTCGAAATCACCCCCTTGAATCATGAAATCATCAATCACACGATGAAAAATGGAACCAACGTAACCAAAAGATGGGTCCCTTGATGTAGTTAGTTGATAAAAATTTTTAACAGTCTTTGGAACATCATCACCATATAGACCCATCACTATACGACCAACATGTTTATCAGCATGTTGAATATCAAAGTAAACCTTGTGGGTGATCTTTGGACTGGCCTCAATAGTAGCAAAAGACAATGTAACAAATGAAGCTAATAACAACAAAATGAATTTAAAGGATCTCATCTTACCTCGATGATTTTTAAAGTCTTTTTTTTTTATGTTCGTATTCTGAGTAAGCTGAAAGGTATCAAAAGAGACTTGGAGGAAACGAAGGCATACAACGATAACGTAATCCAAGAACAAGCTATACCTTTATAGTGATCTAACAATAGACATTCAGACTCCAATGGTAACTGCCATCCCTGACCGATCATCTAATTACTTCTCAGAATGTAATCGATCTTGCCAAACATAACTTCTGAAGAATTCCATCTGAAGATGAAAGAGAGAGAGGAGGAGGAAGCGCAGGCGCGATAAAGCTTACGATCTGTGGAGATGACACCTCACATGTTCAAAAGTCGACCATACAAAGGATATATATACATGAGGATAAGATGAACTCTATGTTCTGCTCTGTTAGTTATAGTAACAGAGTTGAGTCATCTCTATGTAATACTTTTCGTAATAAGTTGTCAAGTGAAATATTATCTGTGTTAGCAACAGTCATTCATTAATACCAGAAAAATCTAAATAGAAACACAAACAGACATAAGGATTTAGAATATGATTTTTTATTCAACAGACGAATAACTTTTTAAGAGACACTGGATGTAATTTGAAATTCCAAATCGGTTCTATATATAATGTACTTCTTTTATATATGTAAATGTAAACTTGTGACAGAGTACCATTTATTGTGTTTACTATCTTTATATTTTTATTCTATTGTTTTTATATTCTTTGCGAGCGTAGATTATATAATTAAGTATTGTATATAAATTGTTGATTTGGGATTATTCAACAATATATTCGAAATATTATCTAATGTGGTTCCTTTAGGTTCAATCTAATTTTGTACAAGATCTTAAAAATTGATTTTGTTTCTAGTTTATCAGAAAATTTCAAAGATATAGTAATCATTTGAATTCAATGTTGTTGTGTTATTAGTTTTTTTCATTTGTAAGTTTGTGTGTAATGTATCTTATACAACAATCGCATTTGTTCTAGTGTTGCAATTGTTTGATCGAGTTACAATTCATCGTGTTCGACTGCATCTTCCTTTTCTACAGGAACAGTCTCAAGTTCACCACTGGCGACAATTGTGATTGGTTCCAATGGGCTATCTCTTCTGTTAGTGGCGACAGTCTCAATTTGAGAGACAATGTCCATACCTTCGATAACTTCACCAAATACAACATGACGGCCATCTAACCATGGTGTCTTGACTGTAGTGATGAAAAATTGGGAACCGTTTGTGTTAGGACCTCTGTTGGCCATTGATAGTCTACCTGGCTTGTCATGCTTAATGTCGAAATTCTCATCTTCAAATGTGTTACCATATATAGACTTACCACCGACACCAGTACCATGTGTGAAATCACCACCTTGGATCATGAAATTTGGAATAACACGATGGAAAATGGAATTGATATAACCCAGCTTTGGATCCTCAGATATAGCCAATTCATAAAAATTTTCAACAGTCCTTGGGACAACTTCACCGTAAAGACCCATTATTATACGACCCAAAGGCTTCTCACCAGATTGGACATCGAAATAAACCTTGTGAGTGATTTTTGGTTCTTCTGAACCAAAAACCATAGTAAATAAAACAAATAAAGCAACAACACTACTTAATAACTGCATGGTTGGTCTTTCTATTTCTGGTGCAAAAAAAAAATAATTAAAATTACGTATCTTTCAGACTTCTGTAGATTGGGAGATTCAGATGAAGATTGGGAGATTCAATGAAACTCGAACACAAACTATTGAACCAATACAACAATAAATAACAAAATCAATCCAAAGCAACAATCAGTTAAAGGTTTTCAAATAAGTTCCCAATTCATTTTGCTTACCTTACACCTACAGAAAATACTCAACTTGTTGATTAAATTTGCTAAATAAATTTTCGTTGTTGGTGAATTTCTTTCTTAATTCGAGTATTTTTTTTCCTTCCATTTCGAAATTTCAATTTTTTTTTTTTTCATTTCTACATTCAACAAAAAAAATTGGCTCTGTTCTAATAGAGAGAGATGTGGTACGATTGAAATAAACTCTTGGTATGTTAAAACCTTTGAGATTGGACATCAATGGAGAATATAAGGACAAGTTAGGACAAATGCTGTTAAGAATCTTTCAGTAGTTGGGAATTTTGTTTGATTGACGGTTGTGTACAAGTTGTTTGATTGTAGTTTTATGAAGCTACCAACAAATGTAATGAGTTATGTATAATGTTCTTATATGAATCGTAAAAAGGTTTGAATATACATACATATATATATATATATTGTGTGTGGGTTATATATATTCTGGAGTGGATTTTATACTTATCGCTAGTAACGTGTCCATCATCTCTTTTGAAAGCAATTCACGTTGGTTTGGATCAAAGCGTGTCGTTCCAATTGCTGTGTTCATCGAGGCAATTCCAGTCTTAGCCGTGTTAATGGTTCCCATGCTCCCAACACTGTTGATCCCATTCGATGTTGTTGTGTTCAAAGCATTATTGACTTTATTTGTAGGAACAGTGTTTGTCATTGTGATATTATTATTATTTGTACTCGTTGTACCGTGTGTAGTTTTAATCTGTACACCTTGTGATGGTTCAAATATTGTCATTTTATGAAGGTTTTCTAACATTGAGGAAATGTGGTAACTGGCAGACAGTAACCTACTTTGGATGATATTGAATGATGTTGGTGATTGGTAGACATTGGCACCTATTATGTAGTAAGCTTGTAATGTTTGCGTCATCTCGGGGCTTATACGATTTTGTTTCTTGATGACCCAATAGTCTGGCTCTCTTACGTACGCTAAGACGTACTCCAATCCAGTCAATTTAGATAATTCTCTTTCCAACTGAGCTTGGGATAGATATTTTTTCAATATTTCTCTACGACTAGGCTCTACGTAATCAAATTCTTGTTCTTGGGAATTATCATCCAATGCTGATTTAAATATATCTAACTGTGATTGCATTTGCGTTTGTGTCTGACTGCCCGCTTTATTAACATCATTTATGTCGGAGTTATTGCCAGTTTTATCTGCTTCATTTGAGCCATTGTCATGGTATTGTTGCTGTTGTTGCTGTTGAGTAGGAGGGACCTGGGAGAATTGCTTTTGCATTCTAATAACCTGATTGTTAGATGCTTTATTAAAAAATGGAGATTCAGAAAAATAATCTAATACATTATCTGTATGAAGACCAAATGCTTGTATCCATTCCGGCGACTTCCATTGTAATTCATCCAAAGGCGTATCCATATCGAAATTATGCTTAATTATCTGATGCGATCGATGCTCGTTGGCCAATTTTTCAACCCACTGTCGTCAAAAACGCAATAATAATATACATATACAAATATATCTGTGGTTATTTAATTAATCTATAAACTTTATAAAGCAACTAGCAATGAATTGCAATTGATGTAAATAATCTCAAATTAAATATTTCATTAATTTCTTCGTTTTTATTGCGATCTCTAAGTTTTCTTCCCTTTGATGAAATAAATATCCGAAATTGAAAAAGTTTGAGATTATTGACTGAATAACATAAATTAGAATATGTAAAATTAAGATTCATTATATTTTAAATATATGGTAACATGATTATTGTACAGAACTGCATAAGAATTTTGAGAACATAAAATAATAACTTCTTGAAGTGTCGAACTCTCGTGATTGCACTCTAAACAAACTAGGCAATAAAACAAACAACATTGAGCATAGTTCCTTTTATAACAGAAACAATATTGGAGGTTTAAGAATACAATTTAATTATTGCATTTAAGAACAAATAAATTAATGAAATAAGAATGATATCACGTAGATTTTTGTCAACCGGAAAGACTATTTTAAATTCAAGTAAACTTTTACAAAAATCATCAATTAAGCCAACTGAACGTATCCCAGATGTTCAAACATTTTTAAACAGGATAGGAAGAGGTTGTAATGAATTGGCAGATACATACGAAAATAATTGGGATAATCTTACTAAATGGGATTCCCGTACTTTGAAGGAGAAAGGTGTTTCTATTCAACAACGTAAATATGTTTTAATTCAATTAGAAAAAATGAAAAATGGTGAAGATATTAAAGAAATAAAGAAAGGTAAGAAATCATTTTTTGGAGGTGAAAGACATAGAAAAGAAAACATAGCCAAATACAGAGCTGAACAAAGAAATAAAGAAAAATAATTGCCTTATTATTCAAGCAGAAATATAGCACAAGACATTTTTTATAATATTCATGTAAATAAATATATAAAACAAATGAGTATATAAACAAATTATACACGTACAGATATCAAATAATATTTTGATGAAATTCTTTTAAATAAAAAATAAATTTATAAGATGCAATTTAATTGAAAAAACAACTATTTTTTGAACCTAATGTTTGTGAAATTACCGTTGAAAAATGAATCAATAGTTTAAATACAAACCACCATCTTGTTCTTCCAACACTGATACTAAATCGTCGACCTCATCACTATGCATATCCCATCCTAACCTCGATGACACTGAAATATTCTTTAAACACGGGAGCCTCGACTCCATTATGGCAATAGTAAAATCATCAGGATGAATCTTTGACGCTAATCCCAATGATCCACTACATTCTAGGTAGATGGTTTTTAAAGGTCTTTGGTAAATTAAAGGTGCCAACATATACTCAGCAAAAGCCCATTGAGAACAATAATCTACCATTAGTTGTATAGATATCAAATTTGAACAATAACGGAATACATAATCCAAGGAATTTGACTGCAAACTTGGCATGGGGTAATGAAATAGTAAATGTTTCAAGTTATCACCAATTTGTGACAAAACCGTGTAAACTGCATGCTCATCAACTTTTGGACAGAACGAAAATTCTAAAGTAGTTATAGTCCGCGGCCATTGGGTTCCTCTAACAAATTCATTAGTGATACCTCCACTTAATTTGACATATTTCAAGTTTGATGGCCATTGGAAGTTTTGAAACCCTTCACAATCTATTG
Organism: Tetrapisispora nanseiensis; assembly: GCA_030568035.1. NCBI lineage: Eukaryota > Fungi > Ascomycota > Saccharomycetes > Saccharomycetales > Saccharomycetaceae > Tetrapisispora > Tetrapisispora nanseiensis. Next base: position 9,973 of record JAJLTH010000071.1, on the reverse strand, counting down.
AACTACGAGGAAAGGATAAATGTGTCAATTCTTTGAAGTTACTAATAGCAGAAAAAAGATCCTTCAATTTAACAGTCTCAGACACCAATCCCAAATCTAGATACTTTAATCTATGACACGATTTTAATGATATTAAAGGAGCATAACCAAAACTAGTTTGTGGAGCTATAAAGAATTCCAAATTAATTGAACAACGTCGAAGTAGTTTTGATACAAATGAATTTTTACCACTTTGCATAATCGTTGATAAATCAAGAGACTTAACATAATCTCCAAATTTTCTTTTCTTATTCAAAACCAAAGTATCAACAAATTTATTAAAATTTTTACTCGTTAGTTTAGGAGTATTATAGATATACGGCAGACACACCCAATACCATATCTTACATACTAACAGAAAATTTACATCGACTTTCTCACAATAACTGATTATAATTTGCTGTAACTCAAAGGGTAGTCGCATGGGTGCAGCTTCTAAATGTAATAATTTCATATTCTTTAATAAATTACCAGCGGATTTTGATTCACCAACCAGTCTTTTTTGACTTTCAGATCTTCTGAAATTTGATGCTTTATTTTTCTTCTTCTTAGTTGATGTTATTAGATTATCTTCATCGTCGTAATCTTCTATATATTCATCATCTCTATCCAAAGACTCCAACTGTTCACTGTAAGTGATGCCCTGAGAATAACTATTTCCGTTCACAGAACTGAACTCAACAACACGAACAAACCCTTGACCACCAACATACTTTCTATATGGTGCTTTGACTTTTTTAGGTCTCGACTTGTTTGCCATATTGTACAATTAATTAAAACAGATAAAATAAATGTCTGTCAACTCAACTTGAATATTTGGACTTGCAGAGGAACTTGGTATTCGTTATTTTGCCACTTATTGTTGCTTCCGAAAAGAATCAATATAAATATCAAATCTATCTGATATACTGATAATGACTTCAGATATTGGATACAACGGATTTATATTATTATTACCAGAAAAAAAATATTATTCTATCACTAATATTACAATGTTTAATTGTTCTTGATGATATTAAAAATGGTCGATGAGTAAGGTGTAAAAACAAATTTTAGAAACGAATCTACACGGACATTAACATCAAACCTGTTTACTTTTCAAATAGTATTTAGAAATTTTGGTGATATGATAATACCTTCTTGTATGCAAAGAGGATTCATCCATATTACATTAAAATTTACCAAACGTTAACATTAAATACATGTCTTTAAACCCATCGAGTTATTTAGATAAGTTTCATTTCTATTGTTCTCTCTGCTCTTGTTGTAATCCTAAAATTTGAAAAATTCGATACCCGTTTAACTCTCAGTGAATTAAATTAAAACCTTACTTGAAGAAGAGAAATGGAGATGATCAATCATTTGAATTTATTAATTCAACAAAGTATATGTGTAGTGTATCGTGACTTTATATGCTATTATAATTAGTTAATTGCATACTACATTTTAATATAGGCCTAACAATTGTTCTATTCAAACCAACAAATCGGTTGATAAAATATAAGGTAACCTGTGCAAGATCATTGTTTTATTCAACAAATGGTGGAAACAAACGATAAATCAGAATTAGAGAAGACCGACAATGAGTCAATTCAAATAGATGGACCATTTCGACTTTATAAAAAGTATAATTATTTGAGTGAAATTTCATTTGGTGAATTCCAATTGTTTGACATTTTAGTGGCAGCAATAATTTCGATAGTTTATTACTATTATATTTTATCTAGCAATATGGTTTATAACCAAGAAAGAAGTATCAATGAAATTGAGTTTATCGATACAGTCGATAAATATAAGGAAGGCACATTTTATCTTAGTGTAATTGGTCCACTACCAATACATTTCTATTCATTGTTTCCTTCTAATTTACTAATATTAAGGAAAGTTTCATTAATATTAAGCTCAATGGTTCTAAGTTTTACATTTTTAATATTAAGACGAATTCAAATTTCATACTTGGTTTCGATTCTTTCTCTTTTATCTATTTCAAACCTAAAATTGTTTAAAGATTCTTCATTCTCCGTATCGGCTGAACCATTGCATTGGTTACTAACAGTGATTGTGTTATATGCATGGAGAAGTTTAAAAATTAATACCATTTTTAGTAAAAAATGGTATATAAATATTGGATTGCTCACAGTATCCCTAGGATTATCTTTGTCAACAAAGTACATTTCTTTCGCTACATATTTCTGGTTACTGATAATATCGACTTATGAATTTTGGAATTTAATCAGTGATATAACATTGAAAGATTATTTTGTTTTCAAAGTTGCCGTATACCAAATATTATTAATCTCAGTTTTTCCAATCATTATTTTCTTTATGAATTATTTATGTCTGATTTACAACTTCAATAATGATGATGTAGCATCTTCTCAATTTATGTCGACAGATTTTCAAGCATTTTTAAGAGGAGGTCTCAACTTTACTGATAGTTTATATTATGGATCAGTCATAAAAATCAGTCATGTTGAATCTCTTGGGGGATATCTCTATTCAGAAAAAACATCGTATCCATCAGGGTCAAAAGAACAACTTGTATCATTATCAACAGTTGAAATTGATGCGAATAACGAGTGGATTGTTGAGCATGAGTTTGCCAATTTTGATTATGTCAACAGATCTGTCGCTGTGTCTAACCGAGACCAAATTAGGCTAAGACATCGTTCTACTGGTAAATTGCTTAGGGGCTCCACTGCAAAACCTCCGGTAAGTGAAGAAGACTATACTTCTGAAATTTCTTGTACAGGAGACTCAGAATACAAAGGGGACACCGATGAACTTTGGAGAATTGAGGTATTTGGTGATTTAGGCAAAGATCCTATTTCATTACCAAATTCCATAATACAATTTAAGAATATTGGTCATCCATGTACTATGATAAGTCACGATATAAGACTTCCAGATTGGGGATCGTTTAATCAAGAAGTTTTATGTATAGATCCTCCCAATAATATCAGATCATTTTTTAAGATTGCATCTACACAATATCGTGGTGATAACGGTAAATACATAAAACATTATAATGGGAGGGATGATGAAAACAATTTTACGAAGAAAATGAAGTTTGTGGAGGAATACATTAAACGTAGCATAAAATACAATTTATATATTAAAAATTGGGATTTTGAAAATAAATTATCAGTTTCTGAATGGCCATTTTTTATCGGTAGCTTAAATATTTCCAACCAAATATGGCTGAGCTCTATTATTTCAGTAATGATGTTCATAACTATTCTAATCAAAAAGATACTGTCATGGAATCCTTGGACCCAGGATAAGAAAATTAATGATATTTCTTCAATCGTTTCATTTGAATTTAAATTGGAATTGTTTCTGGCATGGATTGTACATTACTTTCCATTTTTTTTTGAGGGTCATAATAATTTGCTTATAGTTCAGTACTTCATTTCCTTCTATTTCGGCGAGCTTATTTTATTCAGCATCTTGAACGATATAACAAGACGTTTTCATTTCCTAATCATCATACCGCTGATATATATGTCATATTATGTCTACATTAGCTATATATAATTCTCTTCATATTTTGAATCGAAAATCCCACGTATACTAATACTAATTATAAAAAGCAGTTCTAATTTTATAGGTGTTGCATTTGTAAAACAAATGTTTAGATAAGATGTAATATGCTATAAAAATTTAAAATGTTTATTGAATTTAACTTTAAAATAATATCTATATAATAATGCTGAGCGAATGAATAATTAAAACATTTCTGTCCCATGAACAGAATAATCGTGATCTCTTAAGAATGAGATATAATAACCATGTAGTTATCAAAAAACGACAAATTTCGATTATGCTAATAATGGAATCTATAAAAGTGTTATATTAACTTTTAATTGAAATTCCAAATTTTAAGTGTCTATATGGGAAAGCATATCGTAAATTTAATGCAAGAAAAAATAATTGTTTTGAAGAATAACCATGGATAATAAAATAATGAAAACGGAAATAAAACAGGAAAACATGTATGCATATGCACTAATAAATCAATTAACGACACATCGGGGAGTCACTACCACTTGGTGCCAAGTAGTACATGATTACATCATCATCTAATGACTTCCTAGGGCTGGATGTATTTTCAAACCACTTACTTTCCAGTTGTGGTGATACTAATAAATATGGATCTGAGTTAGATCTCATTCTATTCGATATAGGAGAAGAGATGTTTAGCATCTTCTCAAAAATGTTCTCCAATCCATTTTCTTTTGTTGATGTGAGTGTTGTCGATACTTCATCTTCATCAATTTTATTTTTAAACTCGATCATATCTTCCTTCAAAACTGACGGGAAAGTATAATTTTTTAAAAATTCTAGTGATATTTCACTACTTTCTGATTTTGTTGCCATATGTTTAACAGCATACTTTTTTTCTATATCACTCAAACCAGAAGGTTTTGTACAATACGCTTCAGATAAGATCGAAGTTCCCATTGTTGAGATAGATTGGATTCTATCAGATTCCGGAGTCGATGAAGAAATAGGATTTGTGTAGTTAGACGAAGTCCCTGATAATCTTTGTGAGTTTGTATACCTCGTAAAAGTCTTCACGTTACGATTTGGTATTGATTCAGTGACAAAAGCTTTACTTAATGATTTCGAATGACCTGGTATAGGCGATTTCAATTGTTGTGATATTGGGCGTTCTTGAACATTTTGGTTTGAATCAACAAGTGACTGTGGCTCAAATAAGTTTGAACCCGCATGAGAAATATGTTTGAAACCAAAAGGAGACGAAATATTTTTGAAGTCTGACTTATCAGTCGAATTCTTACCAGAGATAATCTTTAAAATGTTCCTTGATTTCTTTTTCTTATGTTGTGTAATTTGTGTTGAATTACAATTCTTTTGTAACATTGAAGGTAATTTGATATTTTTTTTATTCTGTAATAATGGTTTATCACTGTTAATAATGGTGACACCATAAGGAGTATCATTATCATTTAACATGAATTGTTCAGATTGTATACCATAAATTTTCTCAGCTTCTTGGTCCTCATCTAACCAGATAGAATTCATCTGGGGTAGTTGAGAGCTAGGGATAGCAGTATTTTCATACATTCTTTTTTTTAATGATTAATTTATAGATCACTTGAAATCTAATGCACTTTGTTAACTTTATTCACAGTGGGTCTTTTTTAGTAACTTTTTCAAAAGTGTGTTCTTTTTATAAAAAAAAATATTATGTCTTTGTATTAGCTATCGATTATTTGGTAGAGATTAATTCTGTTACTAGATCCGTGATGGAATACCTAGATGATGATAGTTCAATAAATGTTTGAATTATTTTGCACTCAGGCTATTCGAAACAGAATTATTGAAAAAAAAGATTAATATATATATACATATATATATATATATAATCAGATAAGGTATGGTAAGGAGAAACTATTTGGAGAGTCTTTAACTTGATCAATGCAATGTTCAAGTGGATTACGAAACTTTAGAATATACTCTAAATGTAAAGTTTAATGGATGACAAGATATTGGAGCCCAAAAGAATCCGAAGGTTGCACTAACTATAAATTTACCCATAAGGAGAGATCACAATGAAAAGTTAACTCTGAATATACTCTTGTTAAGTTCAATTGAGTAAGGTAAAGTTATGTATTGAAAATTGGTGATGTCTTCGAGACACTTGGCAACAATTGTTTTACCTACTTAGGAAATATCAAGTGAAAATTTTTCTATTTCTCAGCGTTTGTCGAGATTCGTAACATTTCCGTTTTAAGTAAAAAAAAGTCCAACTTTTCTTGATTTTCTACGGTCAAGTTAGAGTAACGTCTGTAGATGGACATAAGATACAAACTATTCGTGATTTGACATGGTTAACCACAGTATAGATGGAACAAGACAATGATAAGCCAACTACAACTTTTGTAAACACATTAGAGGTTCGTTTGTAATATAACAACATGGTTTATGTTTGGCATACGAATCGATTCAGTACTAGGTAAGTGCCTCATTCGTTGACCTTATTATGAAAACAAGAAGACATATATACATCGTATTTTAAAGTAGTTCACAATTAACAATAGAAAGCAAGAAATATCGTATATCTTAATTGAATTAGCGTCGTCTGGAGGTCAAATGGACTTCCCTTTATCTTTTATATTCATAGAGGAAACGTAAGTAACTCTATATAATTTCTGTTTAATGTTTCTAAATATATTTTATAATGCATTTCGTTTTCTAAATATTTAAATTATTGATTTGATTTGATTCTAGATATCTATGATCAGTGATAATTTCAACTATAACTTCATTTTTTTATTACTATAATCATCTGTCACACCATTTTCCGCCTCTCGCTTCACAATTTTAACAAGTTTTATATCATCTATACCATCGTCATTAATAATATCAGTGCCAATAGCTCCTCCAACTGCAACTGTCTGTTTATAACTCTTGTTCCTCAACCTACCGTTTAACAATGTTAAAGATGCCAGATCACCCATAGCTCTAGTGCATTTATCACTCTCAAGGCCCATTGACCTGATTAATGCACTTACACCGACAATATTTCTACATTCTAATGGAGTCATTGCACCACTACTCACCACAATACCTCTAGATCTAGAACTCCTGATCACGCTACGTGCATTAGAAATAAACTGTCTTCTTGTGTGTGTATCTCTTAATGCATAACCATAAACTATTTCCAGTTTAATACCTCTTCTAACACAACTACAGATGCTCTTATGCTTTAAAAAGACTGGTAATCTATTACTGTAATCAAATGTTAATAAATCAATATCTAAGCCAGTCGTTGCCAAAGTGATACCTTTCTCACTTATTGGCATAGCAGCTACTATGTCATATGCTTGCGAAATCTTGGAGATAGACTGCCCTTTGGATGGGTCATCAATTACTAACGTTATTCTTGAGTATATTTTAATTCCTGTTTGGCTCATGAATTTACCAAACCTCTCTTTTATTTTCATAGGGTTCAAGTCATTGATGTTACCAGGAAACTTTTGGGAATGGCTAACTGTAAAATTTAAAGCAACATGTGTATAGCCAAGAACACATAGAGTCTCTAAAGTCTTCTTTAAATTTGATAATCCCTCGTTGGTAACGGGCTTATTGAAGTCTACTTGGGGCCATTTGACATTTAGATCAACTAACATATTTTCTGTTGCACTGCTTTATAGATTTTAAGAAATCAAAAGGTTTAATTATCAATTCACTACAAAGTTCTCAATATGATATGTGTGTAAACATTTTCATCAAAAAATACATCATCAATAGTTTAAGATGGTTCAAATTTTTTGCTTGGATAAAGAATATAATTGGTATTAAGCAGATAATTTTTCAATCAATTGCATTTTTGAGATGCTCATCGATGAATATTTTGTAACGCTGCATTATAAAAACGTATGCGCAATCTGCATTTGGAATCGCAAAGGATGACATTCATGGAATTCAATTCTTTATTACACATCAAAAGAGATTAAATAATTAAAAACTCATTACTTATTATTTGAATGGAAACTATTATCACAAACTATTGAGGCATTATTATATTATATTTCGAAAACTTAATCGTTATCGTTTCATTTGCTTGTCACATTGACAGGCCAATAATATAATGTTGACAACTTTTATTCGATAGAAATATGATTAATGAACAGTTGATGTTCAATGATAATTAAATTTAAAGGATGTAAGGTACACACACATACATACATATATATATATATTAAATACATGGATTATAGTTCTCCCTTAACGACAGAACCAGATTTCAAGTCTTTGGCAGAAACTCTTAGTTTACCATCTTTATTGATGTTGAAAGTGATTTCAAGACCTTTGCTAACGCCTTTAACACCTAGTTCAATCAACTTGTTACCCAATTTATAATGTTTTTCTCTGACAACTTCTGGTTCTTCATCAGACCATTCTTCACTGTCTTCTTCATCTTGTTCAGCTGGAGTTGGTTCGATAATCTTTTCTTCAATAAAAGATTCACCTTCATATACTCCAACCAATAGATCACCCGATGCAGATTTCAAAGTAATTTTCTTTTGAACTGGGTAAGATGTTTCCGGTAAGAAAACTGGCATAAAGTCGCCGTTAGCACCGGCTAAACCAATGGCCTTTGGTAAGTGTGGTGTGTTAATGACTATTGGTTGCAAAGCTTCCTTTAATTCGTCAGCATCATAAGCACTCAATAGACCAGCTTGTAAGGCAGCACCAGATGAGGATAATTCATTTGGATAGTTGGAAGCACCAGAGTTTTGTGGGCCTAAGATTTCAACAGATTCTGGGAATAAAAACTCTAAGTTGGAAGATAACTTAGGGGTGAATGCAACACCACCTGTTAATAGAACTGCATTGATATCTAATAAATCCAAGTTGGCTTTCGCAATAACAGATTCGATGAAGGCAGAAAATTTACCAAAAACTTTGTTAGTAACTAATTCGTATCTCATTCTATTTATAGAGAAATGGTAGTCAAAACCATCAGCTAATGAATCGATAGAGATGGTAGCAGAGGTAGCATTAGATAAAGTTTTCTTGGTAATAGAAGCGTTTGCTCTCAACTTGGCTAAAGATCTGGCATTTTTTCTTGGGTTTGCTTGGTTCTTCTTTTGGAAATCTTGGGCGAAATATTCGATTAATTCAGCATCTAAGTTGTCACCACCTAATGTATTGTCATGTTCTGTAGCTAATATAGTGAAAATTCCACCACGGATTGCAATGACAGCGGCATCGGATCTAACACCACCAAAGTCAGCAACAACAACGTTGACATCATTAGTGAAAGGATATTGTTCGACGTGTGCCAGTAATGAAGCAGATGGCTCGTTGATGAATTGAACAATTTCTAAACCAACTTTAGAAGCGGCGGCCTTTAAGGCATCTCTTTGTTCGGTAGTGAAGTTGGTTGGGATAGTTAAAACAGCTTGAGAGATAGTAGTACCGATGTAATCCTCGGCAGCTAGTCTCAATTGATTCAAGTGTCTGGATGCAACCTCATCAACAGTAATAGTTTCATCTACACCCTCACCTCTGGAAATAACAAAACCAGCCTTACCGTTAACATCAATGACTGGAGCACCAAATTCACATCTTGTGGCATCACATTGAGCATAAGGTAAACCAATAAAATCACGGAAATTAATGATAGTGTTGTTTGGGTTTCTAATTAATTGTTGTAAGGCTTGACCCCCATGGTATTCATCTTCACCGACGTAAGATAAAACAGATGGAATGGAACGTTCACCATCTGGGTTAGCAATAACATCGACATCGTGTTTTGGGTTGATGTAAGCGATAGATGAGGAAGTGTTACCGAAGGAAATACCGATAATTGGAGAAGACATTGTGGCCTGTTCTAAGGTTATCGAAACGTAGAGGTCTATTGGGGTGAAGTTGACTGCTTTCGAGAGTAATGAAGTATTTAATCAATCAGTTCCAACACTGCTATTTCTTATATATAACTCAAAAATTCGATGACTTGAAAAATTTCAGTTCGTTCGATGCGATATCATCGCCTGTTTTAAAAGTTCACTGAAAATTAATTGGCACTAGCAAGACAACCATAGATAGATCATACATATCAGTACCTAAAGAGGCTGCAATTTTAAGGTATTTCAAGTTCTACTGCTATTCTCTCCTATCTACACATTTGAGTTGCTTACATATCAGTCCCAAACGCTTGACTGGTACTGGTACTATAAACTATAAAAGATCTAACCAACCAAATAATACCAGTGATCTAAAATGTCTCACTCTGGTGCTGCTTCATATAAAAAAGTGTCTGGTATTATCACAATTGATGAAGATCAATCGCCCGCTCTTTTAACCTGGAGATCCACGGATGGTTCTAAAACCAACGAGGTATCATTGGGTATTATCGATAAATTGCAAGCCACTCCTGCATCCAGTGATAAGATGA